>JARQST010000429.1:110011-186798 GCA_030142225.1 Pachycephus smyrnensis | reverse complement strand
CCACGAATAAAAAGTCCCACAATAAGCCGGATTAATTTAACGCGCGTCCAAATAAGGCAAGCACTCAAATCATTAAGGGTCAGCTGCTTGTTAGCTGCTGCTGCTCTGCTCCGCTCCGTATATAAGATATCATCTTCGTATGGACCCACGAGAAATAGAAGATCCTTTGGCCTTTATCCGGCCAAACGGGACACTCCAATTACGACCTGGTGAACGTCACATTGCGCTCCCGAAGAGCAAAGGATCTTCCACCACGTCCAGGTCGTTCTCGTTGTCCTATCAGAGAACGTATCTTGGGTTCGTAATCAAGCCACCGTGTCTTTCGTTCCATAACCATTATTTATGGTATCACACCACAGATTACCCTGCTATATATATATACATATATATATATTTACATATTTCAAGTATGGTGAAAGGATAGGTATCCACCATAATGACGATGACGTGTGCTTTCTCTTTACTATACCTATATAGTATATATACCAGGCATTTGAATTCTCCAGCAGTGAAGCCGTTTTATGGTCTTTAGCCGAGTCGAACTATTTCCAACTATTACCAACCATAAATTCACCAACGGAATTACCATCGTCGCCTTGTTTTCATCTTATAACCCAACTTTACCTATCTGCTGGCCCACCAGGAAGAAGACACTTTAATCGAAGCTTCATTCTTATTTATTGTCCTACGCTACATTACTTACGAGAGTATACCAATCCTCTTTCGAAAATACCTTCCACGTCCCTTTATAGGCACTATGGCGTACGCATACTATACATGGGATAATGGGATATTCCGGCAATGGGCTACAAGTTCTGCCAACTTTCCATTTACTTTATTCTTTTACTTGCCTCTACCTCAACTACTGTACTGCCATGCTGCTGGTAGTACTCGGAATCGCGAGAGCTTTAAATAATGGCTGCGACGGAATCGGTGACGTCGAGGAACGCCAGAGCAACTTACAATTCTGGGAAATTGAGAGAAAGACTTTCTTGCATACCGATACGAGTGTGTATATATATGTATATATATATATATATAACTTGAAGAAAAGCACCGATTGATAAGTAAAAATGGGTTTCGTGATTTCAAGAAAAACAAAATACAATTTTCGAAGAATTTTTTGATTATCATTTTTAATCAATCTGACTCGGACTAACGTCTTTTCTCTGTTGCGCAAATCATTGGAAATTTTTTTAGTATACCGTTGGTACTATTTCCGTATGTTATTCTTATACCGGATACGCGTGTCGGATACGTCAAAGGGTTGAATGATGGTAAAGAATTGACTTTCGTAGTGAGTGATGGGAATGATCAGAGAATCGATATTTTTTAATGTCAATCTAATTGGCGGAACTGTTCAATTGGTGCTACGTTAGGCTACGTTCACAACGCTAGCCTTTATAAGCTGTCGATGACGAGTCTGACTCGTGTGGGACGAATTTTTTTATCTCATTTCACATCTTCTTTCTGCCTCGTCAGGTAAATCAGAATGGGGGGGAATATTAGTTGGCTGTTGAAATTAGCACTCGAGGCGATGCCAAGCAAGGAGCGCAAATGCGAGTCGAAGGCTAATGACTCTTAATGACTGTCGGGAGTTCGAGGAACTCGACGCGTCTTAAAGTCTCCAGTAGTCGAGACTCCTGTGTGTGCGTGTATATATATATATATATAATATTATATTTTATATATAAATATATACAGGCTCGTGCAAAAGCTCCTACCGAAAAAAATATGAATATAATATGGCAGCCATGGAAAAACAAATAGGCAGAAATTTCAGAGGGCGAAAAAAAAGCTCGGAGCTTTAACTGTTTCGAATTTGCATACGTCTCATTAGTGATCGTTAATTGCGCGACGCGTTATGCCTTTCTCCCTCTTCTCCTACCCCTGTTAAATTCCCTCCCCTGACGCTCAAATATACGGGTAATGAAGATGCAAGAGTGATTAAGCCATCGAGTCTTTGGTGAGTGCATCGTGAATCGAAGTGCTCAACGTGATGAGTAACTGTTTGTGTGTGTATATATACACACAGAAATATCCGACAAATGACTTATTTTAATTACAGAATCCAAAGCTCAGTATAAACAGACTAATTATTTATTGTAAATCTAAAAAAAATATATATGCACTTTTTAAACACAGATTCCAGTAGCAGCATAAATATCCATCGTAACCTCAAACAGTGCAGATACCAAATTTAATTATGCGTAAAAAAAAATGATATTTTCCCTAAATAATCAAATATGAATTTTCCTTAAGGCAGGCCTCTCAAACGCCGACTGACGATAAGCTTACGCACCTGCTCGTCGTCTCGGCGTTATAATGCAAAATGCGCCAGTGACTAATTCCCCGAAATTTAACCAGCCCCATGACATTCTTTCAGGAGATAATATTTTGTTAATGGCCAAGAAATAATTAAAGCGTGATTTATCGAGGCATTACCAAGCACGAGGGACTCGCGCGAGTCTCCCTTCTTAAGACTTAAAGGTCGTCGCACGTGCTGCTTATGGATCTCGTCTGGATTAAAGTCCACGGATAAATCTTTGAGTTATTTAAGCAGTCATTACCAGAAGGTATGCATAAGCCACAGCCCAAAATCCGCTCAAGAGATATGAAAAGGGTATTTCCCTATGGTGAGAATTAACAAATTAATAACATTTCGGGTGGGTTTACAATTTCGTATCGTGACTCGATAAAAAAAACGTCGCCAGCTACTACGGCGGTTAACCAGTTATGCAACGGTATGCGGGAGCAACAATATAATCAGGATTGCTTACCTATATGCACCCGTGGTATTTCCAAGGCGATGGCGCCATTATGTACAGTGCGATTGCAGACCTCTGCATTTCGCAATTATCGTTACAAACAAACGGTTTGTTTAACGGCTCTGAAATTGTTTAACGACCGACTCAAGAAAACTACCGTATGCTATTCTATTGGCTGTGTGTAAACCGGAGGCTGCGGAATTGTACCACGGAGCTGTCTGCGATTCTGCGCGTGGGTGTATTTATCTGATTCATGCACCAGTATACCTACGGCAGCATTATCATAGTTGACACACGTTCTGCGCACCCGTAACGTTCTACAGGTCCTTCCATTCGAATGAAAATCTCGAGGAATTATTTCGATATAGAATGCGAAACGCATATAAAAGTTATGAGAAACAACGAATTTTTTAAATAACAAAAATATATTTTTTTTTCATTCCTTTCGAATGGCTGCATCAGTACTTTATAGTATATATATATAGTAATCATACAGTATATAGATCTGCTTGCATCGTATGCATAAATATCTATAAATATATATATATCGGTAAATATGTATGTAGATATCGAATGGAAGCGAAACGCAAATGCAACCCATGGGCAAATTATAGCTTTGAGTTCTCTTTAAATAACGAACGTACCTACAGGACATCATTGACAAAATCAAAGTATCCAATTAATCGATAGTCACTATACATCGATTAAAAACTTCGTAGAATGGTTTATTACCGTCGATTAAGTGTTATTCGATACCTGATTCTATTCCGCGAATGCGATAACGATATTAAACAAGAGAAATTGGATGCTGCGAATATTATTTTATCTGAACTTTAATTCTCCTGTCGTCCACTTTTACGTCTCGAGTAACCGTCTACCTAATGACTTTTCTAACGCGCTAATTACACGGTTACGATAACATTCTTCAAGCTCGAATTAAGACTCAAATTCTGTCATCCCCTCGCCACGCGACGTTCGCTCTACACTCGTCGCCTTTCTGTATGGACCCATCCACTGCCATTAATCACAGGGATAGTTAGCGTCAGAGCTTAACGTTTAATCTCGAACGGTTCAAGAGCTTTCCGAGAACGTATCTACGAGGTCTGAGCAAGGCCAACGAAATTACGATAGGAACCCACCCCCTTTTAATATCTCAACGTGCCGTGAAACAGAATACACGTAGTTGATATCGATGATACGCCATAGACCATATAAGCCAGACACCTCCCAGAATTCTAGATACAGATCTTATCTCCGCATTTGACTATCCGAACAGTCTTTCGCGCTATATGGGGTGACGGAAATATTTTTCACGTTGCTGAGAATCAGGCAAATGCATTTGCTTCTGGATATTCTCATGTGTAACATGGAACGTATTTTCCTGAAGGACTATATATATAAATTCGATAGAATTTTAAGAGGAAATAAAGTGGTATAGGAAAGTGATAAAAAAAATTTACAATTCTAGTATTTTTGGGTTCTATATATGTATGTATCTCATATTGGGAAAAACCACCCTTGAGACTCTTGGGACATTTTTTTCCTGCTATATGCGAATGCGTTGTATCTATTTCTACCTAATGCATCTAGATAATAGATATGTATATATCACGTTGATACTCCTGCTCAAGTAGAAGAAGCTGAATCTGTGTTACTGAGGGGGCGAAAGGACGTTGGCGTTTCCGTTCCTGCTTTCTTTATTATTTTTTTTTTCATTATTTTCAACTCCACCTCGTTGCGCCGCCTATGCAAACGTTTAGGACTGGTAGAATCTCCCAATGATAATTTGGTACTGAGATTTCAATGCAGTTAAAGGGTTACGCATTGTATTAAAGAAAAGTACAAAAAATGGATCAAACAGGGGATGCACGAATAATAAAAGATTGTATTGATAAGAAAAACAGTACTAGAAGTAACTAGATCTTGTTTCAAAATCCCCTAGGATTTGTACCTATTGTTACAACTATTCGGCTACTTTGTCAAACACCCAGTAGTCACGCAACGTATGCGCTACGTACAGGACCCCGTATATAAATGCATTTACATATATGCAATTCGAAGCCGGTTATGTATCGATTTTGCATTGTATTTTTACAGACCGTAGTCGCGTTGAGAGACACAAGGAGCGAGAGTTGCTGGTGCTGAGATGCATCTACGGAGTGTCCGCCATATTGAATTGTACTACAGGACTTTTCAGTCAATATCTATACCTGATTAATATTCGCTACTAAATAGATCCTCGTTCAAGAAAAAACTCATGAATTTTACTTACGTACATCGATCACCCATCTAATTACGATGCAGCTTGATCTTTTAAAAAAAAATCGCTTGCATTTTATCATGACAAAAATATCTGCAAATGATCCAATTCTTGAGATCCCAGTATATGGATACGTGCAAACGAGCAAATATCAACAGGAGATAAACAAGAGGTCATAATATCAACACTAAACAGTAATCATGATGATCATCATCATTATCATCATCATCAACTGTGCTTCGTGCGGATGCTCGTCATAAAGATATCACGATGGAACTTTAGCTGTTCTGCATTACTGGGGTTTGTTTAGCACTTGAGAGAGCGTGTAGAGTATAGATATGTATATATTCTCTCTCTTTCTCTCTCTCTCTCTCTCTCTCTCTCTCACTCTACTGTCTATACGTCTACCAGTCCATCCACTTGCTTGTTTGTCGGTCGGTCTGCCTGTCTGTCAGTCGATCCGTCCCAGTACGTAAGTACACGTAGCCGACATACTATCGTACCTGTACAGCCAGAAAGGCAATGGCGGACCACGTAGCCCAAGTAGGTACCAACCGATACAGCACTGCCAACCGTTTTACCTACCGTCTAGGAGTTTTCTCGTTTCCCTCGATACCAGTCAGACTAAATGGGTTTTTAATGTTTCGTGCAAGCCGATCGATGCATGTCCTGGCCTCGTCTTCGTTTCGTGTTCCTGCTAATTATCGACTCCTTTTAACGTAACTCCATGGCGTAACGAAATATCGCGTAACGAGAAAGCTGGAAATTGGATTTCTATAACGTGAACATTTTCGGGCCACTCCATCAAACGTTATCGCTCTCAAGTATTTTCGTACCTGAGTCAAGATTGAGGATGAGATGGATAAAATTCCTTATTTCCCCTGGAATTTCCCGTATGGTATTTATACGATGGCGTGTGTGGTACCTGTAAGGTATAACGTAGATATTGTAGGACGAAAGTGACGTAGAGACGAAAAGTTTTCACTTTGAATTTCTTGGCGTCTCCCAAGTTCCTTTAGCGAATTTCGCATAGTTTTCGACAGTGCTGGGGTTGCTTGCCAATGGGGTTTGCGAATATGACGGGACGATTAAGGATAAGGAAACTAATTGTCGTGACCTCTTGTGGCAGGAGGGAGGGTCGGGCTTTTCTTTGACAGGGTGATGTAAGTTCGCCCTTCTTGGATTTTAACGAGACTTCCGCTCGCTGAAAGCAACCCTAACTGAGGAAGGATAAGTTTATTCGGTTGAGTTGGTACTTCTGTGCATTTGCACTTGTAGTTATGCATATGCTGAGTGCGTACTGGAATCTGTGGTTTGGATTGAATTAACACTGGGTATACAGGTATGCGGCTTTACTCTGGGGATGTTGCTTTTTATTATTATT
The DNA here is from genome assembly GCA_030142225.1 of Pachycephus smyrnensis. Taxonomy (NCBI): domain Eukaryota; kingdom Metazoa; phylum Arthropoda; class Insecta; order Hymenoptera; family Cephidae; genus Pachycephus; species Pachycephus smyrnensis. Next base: position 180,386 of record JARQST010000429.1, on the reverse strand, counting down.
ATAAGTCGTGTAACTCGAAACGGTTTTCACTTTGGTTACTGGAAACTGATTAGTCACTGATAAAAAAAAAATTATTTTCAGATCCTCTTCTTACAGTATCTTCTTCCCGGATGATGGGTGCACTGCTTTTGGTACTTGGTACCAGAAGGGAACGTTAAAATCTAAATTTGGATCGTAAACCAGGATTCGTATCCATAGTAGACGTGGGATCGACCGCTGTCGAGCGTTGTCATGTTTTTATTGAAAATCTCAAAGGAGCAATGGTTGACATACTAAATTTGTATTGTCATACTAAAAAAACAATGCATCGACATACTAAATTTCTTGAGTGGCGTCATTAATTTTGAAACATCCACTCTTTCGTGAATTATGAAAATTTTTAGAATGACGCAACCCGAATTGTATTTATATATACACAGTAAATGAAGTTTCTAAAATACTCAGAGAAATGATATCTGAATATTTAGTATTTTATGAATATTCAAATTTGAATATATATACAACTAAATTATCCTGTGCACTCTGCGATTATCTTCTCTGCAGCTGGTACAGAAGAGGCCGTATCCTTTATTGCATTTGAAATTGATGAGGCGTAATTGCTCAATACGTAAGATGTCAGTGGCACATTACTCAGCCGCCATTGTATCTAATTATTGCTCAAAGCCAATTTGAACCTTTCCAATGGCTTATATAGTATAGTAACACCTATCGGAAATCTATGGTAGTCACTGAAGTAATACCAAGAAAAGTTATACGGACTAACGCATCAGGATTTATAGGTCCACTCTTCATTGTGAGTTTTCGAACGTCCATATTTCTTTTAAAAAAACTCGTGGAGAAACATCGTTGACCCAGTTTAACGATACGTTTGTTAAAAGTTACGAGACGATCCTGATCTCCTGGCAAAACATAGAAACCAATCAAAATCTTTTACAGGGTGTCTCACTTTGTTTTTCTCGCCTTTCGTACGTGCTTCAAAGACGAAGTGTTTCCCTTTAACTTTACGCGCGAGAATGTCTACACGTTTTTTCTCGAAATCTTCAAAAGTAGAACAGGAAACCTTAGAAGATATCTGTATCTTGGGTCAAGAACGTGTCGGTCGTCTTTACATGGACTGTACAATTGTTTCTAATATAATAGCAGAGGATAAATATATTGGTAAAAAAAAAAAATAAAATACATTTTTTTATCAAAATCTCCAATACACGATTCAAGCCAAATAACGCACTGACGTAATATATATACCTAAGCAGTGTAGTTTATCGATATGACTGTACAGTACAAAGTCGTGGACTCCATCCGCATTGCAACCCCTTTATATTTCATGGCTGATGCTTTATAACGTATATTACGCCAATTTCAGACTTTTATTTGACCGCACGCCACGTGGGTGAATTCGTGTGCGTACGCGTTTGTGCTTCACTACTTATCCACTTGGCGTAGAGAAGTTTTCTAATAAAATTTTACCCGGCCATTCTGGCTCTCATTCGTTTTATTATCTGTGCCTTTGGATAGCGTAGATAATGTATAACGGTAGATCTGTGCATTATGTAATATCTTTACAAATTTACGCTCTACCATCAGAATTTCGTTGTAATAATACACATAATAAAGTATTGATTGTTCGCTGTTCACATATTTTATTGTATTTTGATAGTAGCTGCTGGAAGTCTTGTTACTGTTTTGATTAAGTTATACAATAGTCTGGGTACTTTGGGAGGTTATGATATAAGTACTGAACGTGATTCACGTGATAGTCGTTGAATAGAAGGAAAAAAAAAGAGAAAAACGTTAAGAAAGATGATGATAATAAAAGCATTATAAACTATCAATAGATGAAACATTTCCTGTCGATACATTATATACGCATTTAAGATGAGTCGATGTTAGTATCTATTACGATTCGATTAGGTATCGGTAGATACGTTTAGAGCATTAAAGTCGTTTCGCGATATTTTTCTCGCGAATTTACGTGCCATCGTTTTTACGATCGCGAAATGGTGTTTACGTTTGTGACTCACGCGATAAGGCGTCAGAGGGAATCACGGTTTTCAGGAAAGATTGCGAATTATTTTGCGAATTCTCGAGAAGACATTTTGGCTGTTACGGGAACAGACAGGAGGTAGAGATAATTAATTGACGGTATCTGAAATTAATTAAAAAATTTTTTTGCAGTCGTAAAGCCTTTGCAAATTCATTTGCGAAAAGTCTGTAATTAGTTTTTATTATTCGGCTGAATTTTATTCGGATATGTATTATTTCTGCTTGAATTCGCGTACTGCTTGCTGTCACCTAAAAAAAGTCGTATACCTTATACAGCATAACCACGAACTCTACATATATGCACATGTGAAAGGTACACGTATCCAGGAAAGCAAAGCTGTCGAATACGAAACTGCTCGGTCTGTCAGTGAAGTAGGAATGATTCAGCTTGTAGAAAGCTCAGTGCTCAACGCTCAATGCTCAACGCTCAATGCTCAATAGCATTGAGGTATACCACCGAAGAGAGTCCTCCAACCTCTCCATACAATAGTATCCAAGCAAAACACGGAAATCTGTCTCGTTGAATACCCAGTACCAAAATGCATTCTGAAAGTGTGCACTGTGCACCATGGCACAATGCTATACCTATATAGAAACTTGCACATCACCCTTTATAAAGAGCGATACGTATCCGATGCATTGGACTCGAAAGACCTTTAGATATGGTCTCGCGATCGTGCCTGGACTGTCGAATGCAACTTGTCTGAAAGAAATGGCGACACTGTAGAAATCTTTGAGAAAAATCCCCCAGGCGATGAAAACGTAGAGAGTGCTTTTTGAAAATATTTTTATAAATTTTACGATTATTTTGAAAAGTTTACTACTTTCTTATGAAACACGGTATACGTACGTTATTCTATTGAATTAGACACATTGGACGATGCAATTGTCTAAAGTCTCTATGGCGGCCAAATATCCTGGTCCTCTTTTGTGTCTCTCTTGTGTCTCTCCTCTTCTCTTTGTTTCCTTCTCTCTTGGTCTCCGTTGGCTTCGCGATAGCTACAATGCTCTATAATTAATTTCAACCCTTCCTGCTGCAAGGCCATTACCACGTGCATTTGATCCCACAGATATCACGACGCCCATACCGCCACTCGACCTATTCAAAATGTCCGGAATTGCAGTCTACAGGCTGTTTCAATTGGATGACCTCTGATCGTCTTCACTATAGATATTCCAATGGTATATATATATCTTGCTTGATTGAGTAACTGACAGTTTGTTATTCTTCAAGATTTTTCTTTGTCTTCAAACAACCCTTCGCTGTTTACTACCCTCGCTAGCTCCGATTTATGACTGTTATTTTTTACACAAGGAAAAAAACCGCGACCTCTTCCTTGGCATTTCGCGTAATGTACCGTGGAAACGGGAAACGAGAGGAGACCCGCGATAGCAACGTATAAAAATGATGAAATTTTCTCTAGTCGAAGATAACACAGAAGATATATAGAAGGGGTTGTAATTTCGTAGAATGCGAAAATTTCTGGAAAACCGCGACGTTATTGAATACTCACGTATATTGATAAATTACTGTGTCTAACAATAGGTATCGAACGAGATACCCTGTACAACCCCACGAAGCACCTAACTCTGCCGCAGACTAATGCCAACCAATCTATTTAATCCCTAAACCCTTTGGAACGTCATTGTGGTATGGGGTAATTAGCAACCCCATCAAACAAACAATGGATACCAATTTGCCTGTGGATGATAAGAGAACCGTGGCAAAAATAAATTAATCTAAAATTTTGTAAAATAGAATTTTTTAAAATATATTTTATTTATTTCCAGCGTGCGTTATTTATTGCAAAGACGGTGGAGCGTTCATCGGTAATATTTACTGAGCGTTCTCTAAGAGTTTGCAAAAAAAAATTATTTTTCGTATTTTTTTTCTCATTTGATTATTTGCAAAAATTGAGTATTCCGCGAATTATACTCCCCAACCGAAGGGCTCGTAATAAAGTGCCTTTTCCACAGTGGGAAAGGTTGCCATAACAAGTGGCACTTTCGTCGCCCGTATAAGGGCGACCACTTCGCTCGAATGCTGCCATATTGAATTTCATTTGGGTATCCTCTTCCACGTCCAGATGACATTCTTTGTCTTGGACGCTAGAATATTGCATTCTTCCGGAAACCTTTCTTTCGGCTGCTGACCTCCTCTCATCCGGTAAAATGAAATTCCTCGTCCAATTTGCCATGCGAGCTAGATAAGCTGTACAAAAAAAGAAATAAGAGGAGACATTTTATTATACTCCAAAACTACAAAAATCAAGGAGACAAAAAATCGTCTCGTAATACGACGCATTGTACAGGTATAATATATCAAATGAAATTTACTGTTACGCCATGTTTTTCAATTTTTAATAAAAAATTACTGTCTCATTGTTTCAGGTATGAAACTCGAGTACCTCTCGTTAAAATAATAATGGCCGATAACTTCCTCAATGCTGTAAAGGTAAGACTACAATCCGTTAACGACGTCCATTACCAATGAGAAACTTCAGCTGAGGCATCATGGGTAATCGAGACGTCTATGGTTGAGCTTTCGCATTCCGCGTATCCAGTATTCATTTAAAGACTCGAAGAAATCATGGGTAACGGTCTGAGATATATAAAAAAAAGAAAAAGGAAAAGTTAAGATAGAAAATAAAAAAAATTCAACATCTCCTAGAGGATACCCTCGCTATGGAATAGCGTTATCGGAAAACCGTCTCGACATTCTAGATATGTCTGGGGGGCCCTTAAGATTCGCTACCACGTACTTAATACACGTACCAATCTAGACTAACATGTATCAGTCGATACGAGTATGATAGAAAAATACAGACAGCAAAGTGTGCTTGGTTCATGCAAGGCCAATTTTCTCTATCGATCCTACAGGATATCCACTTTTACGAGAAAAAGCATATATACGTCTGATTTTCTATTTAAGTGCAGTCAAGGCATACAGTGCGAATTGCCGCGAGAGGAATTGGAAAACGAATATCTTTTACGGCGTCTTTATGGAATTAAGGAAAAACGATAGAATTCTTAAAAAAAAATATTTGTTTCATTCTTTTTTACTACGTGTCTGCTCGAAGCTCGTCTAAATTTAATCGAAGCTCAAATCCCGCGCCATCACCGTAATCCTCACGACGATCCCTCAACGTCCACTATTTCAGAATTTTCGGTGAGCTTTTTCCGTTCCTCCTCTGATCTCCTTGAAACGGTTGGAAAATTTATGCGGGCTTATTTTTCCTCTACCCCTTCCCCCTCCCCAGTGATATCTCATCACTCGCCATAAATCTCGTATACGCGAGTCCGCGAGTTGCGAGCCGTCGAGTCATCCTGCCCGTCTCGACTTTCTCATTCGGATGACTGTCGGGGGCTCACTGAAGGAATCTTCAGTTCCATTATAAACGTCCGCCAATGTCACTTGGCAAATACTAAATCTGTGCGCCACTGTCATACGTTCTTTTCGCCATTTTTCTTTCCACTATCTTCCTCATTCTCTGTCTTGTAATTTTTTACTTCTTTTACCTCTAGCCCTTGTCACAGCTACTCGTTTACCCTTTAATTAGTCATTCCTGCCAGTGGTTACACCCTGTATTAGTCAGAGACCTATACAGGGCTATTCAGGACTATCGAACCACTTGAAGATGGTTCTGCCATTTGATTTCTATCAGTTCCCATGGTAGAACCATCTTCAGGTGATTCAATAGTCCTGAATAACCCTGTATATACTTAACCAACGTATTTTTGAGTGTATAAAAAAATATATATCTCACTGTTGACATACATAGAAGTGCTTGTCAAATTTATATCTAAAGTCTGACCCATGGAATTTCATTTTCCAGTCCTGCCACCCTTACAAATCCAAGGGCGGAAGGAAGGAATTTTAACCGAGCTGGTATTATGTCACAATTTGTAGTCTGACACTTTTGATTCATCGCGATCCCAGTGTCGACCATTTCCTGCCTTTATGGCAATAAGGTAAAGCCGAAACCTTGCCAGAGGGGTTCAGGATCCTGTCAAAGAAAGCCAAGGGATGGATTTGGCTTTTGACGTAAAAACCAGGAACCCCATAGCAATAAGGTATGGCGGTCAGGGTGTAGGGAGGAAAAAAAGCTCTGATTCCTGAAACACCGTGAGTCATAAAGGATACTAGTAAAAGGTACTAGAGACCTTGATTACAAATATTCCAGACTTCTAGTGTACTTCGTGGTCTTTGTTATCGAACAGAGAGTCAGATTTCTCTTATCGACTTCTTTCACTAGTGGAAGTCAATTATTCGATACTTCATAATTATCCGCGTTACATTTCACGTACGAATGAGCAAATGAAATTCTTTCTTTGTTTTTCAAAGCTCTTAAAACCTGAAAAACCACTTCTACATTCTAGTCTGGATTATCACCACTCGTAATTTCCTTTATCAAGACTCGCTACAATATTACTCGACGATTGTCGAGCTTATTTGAAAAGCTCACGTGGTTGAGTATATCGATTGAAGTGTATCTGGCTTCTTTGTATGTACTTCGAAATGCCTACCCTATATATTGATGGTAAACAAGTATATAAAATCACTTCTAGATTATAAACCTCTTTATAGGTATATTGATTGTATACATCCGATAACCATTTGATAAAGATTAGCAATTATGAAATATGTATAGGTATATAGGGATAGGGTAAAATTGAAGTATCGTATAGCATGAAATAGTAACTAGTAAAATATGTTGATTAGTTGAAATATAGGGTTGAAGGATTTTTACAAGTATTTGAAAAGGATATTATTGATCCTTGCAACGTGATTCTGTATTTCAATGTAGAGATCCTTTGTCGTGAATCTTTCTAGAGGGAAGTCGTAATATCTGTATTACGTAACGTCCCGTGAGAAATGTTTCTATGACAGCAGGAAATACCTTTCAAATCTCCATACAACATAATGCACGATCCCCAGAGTAAGTTGGTGCCGACTATACGTTGAGACTTTCTTGTATCGATATAAGAACGTATAAAAATAAAAAGCGTTATATAGCTTCTTTGTTCGAGAGAATTTTTCTGTGAAATATTCGTGGAATTCATACGTGCTACTAAATATGCGAATAAATATAATTACGTATGTAAAATTATCGTTATAATTATCATGTCTCGTGTTTCCGTCTTTTGCGAGCAATGCGGTGAATCACGATGATTCTTTATCAATTCGTGATATATGATGAATAATATTATCGGAATTTTCATTAGCATGTGTGATAATTGTTATGGTATGTGAGAACTGATATATCTGACGAATGGAGTATATATTCAAAATAATTAATAGCTTGTTATCCATATTATATATTATTTAATACAAAATTTTTACAGATTTCTAATACTAATTTAACAGTTTCGTACTATAGTATTCTTGTATTCTAGTATGAATATATATATATACACACAGTACTTGGGTGGTAAAGGCGGAAACTGTTAAGTGTGTCGTGAATCACGACCCGCTTTTATCTTTGAAAAACAGACCTGAGTATTTAAGCGTTTCCAACTTTGTAGAAGAGAGAAAGAGAGTCTGTAGTAGTTTTCTATTCTGTGGTTGCACAATGTCTTCTTTTTTTTTAATAGATAAAACTTTATGAGACCAGCTGCGGTTGATGCGTTCGTAAAACCCGCCCTTTTTGTCTCTATCAATAAATATCTTGTTAGCGCAGTACGACTGTTTTAATGCAATTACTTCATCCTACCGTTTCAGGCAGTTCGCGTGGATGTATTTGATAATAAATTATAGGGGGTGGCGATTAAATTAAGCACAGATCAAGATTTATTTTTAATTACAATTCGTCAATTTTATTCGAATGATTTCAAGTGGCAAACGGTGGAATTTTTTTTTTGAGAATCAAGAAGTAATATAAATTATCGTGCGATATGTTATTTTCTTAAATGGCACAAGGGTCAGTACGTACAAGTCTCTTGGTAAGATAGTACAGGGATCGTAAATGGCATCGAGAACTCTCAACCTACGCTAGAAATCATATTTATGCAAGTATGCAACTGGCAATATTTCTCGCTACGCTTCGCAGCACTTTATGATGTACAAAGAATCGTGATAAATGTCCATGTAAATGCCAGGGAAGTAAAATAATTATTTTATTGCGAAGCCCCGACGAGTATCTCGTCAACGAAAGAATTATTCAGCTCACCGTGGTACAAGTATTATGGAAGTCGTGTATCAAGGTAGCGCCATTTTTTTATTTATTTATTAAGTTCACACGCGAATCGCGTTTCATGATTCGCACGAATTACGGCACCTCGCGTCTTGGTTTTACAAGCGTGTCGTGAATCACGAGTTTTTTCTTTGTTTCAGCATTCTTGAAAAATGGCGCCGCACGATTTTCACGGTGATGGGTCGTAGGTGGGGGAAACCGTGATCAAGCATAATTATTATTTTAGAAACGTGTCTCCACTATCTAAACTTGATAATTATCATCATTAATAATTGATAATTGCGATCATCGAATTTCATGTAAAACAGGGTAAAAAAAAATTTGAAATTTTCAATCAATGCACAAAATCAAAATTAGAGATATGGTCAATAAAATGCAGACCAATGTACGTGATTGTACTTGAGGAATATTTGACTACTTACTCGTTTCTATGATGACTTCAAAGGAAATTCCGATAAATATGAAAACAAACACGGCATTACTTTATTCGATACTTTCTATCTCGTTAGAAGAATATTTACTTTTCATTCGTTGACTTTTCGCAGAAGCTTTTATTATTCAACTCCAATCATACCAGTTCGTGCTATACGTCCTATGATATTTGCGATACGAGTTTCATGCTCTTCTATTTATAACAACAAAAAACGTGATATTTTAACTTTCTTATGTCACCACACTAAGTCAGAAAAAAGTACCCTAAAATTTTTGCGCAATGGAATTTCCGTGTTACAGTAAACGCAATGCAGATAAGAATCCAAAAATATATGCCGGAAGTATATTCGCTAATATACGCGCGTATACGACTTCAAAGGGAATTTACATAAATATGAAAATAAATGAAGAATTTTTTTTTCGATATTCTCCATCCTATTAAACGAATATTTTCTTAACGTTCCGTCATTTTTTAAATCTGATTTTGTTATTCAAATCCAATAACGGCGCTCGATACTCTAAGACAGGCGCATGCGCAAGACAGTTACACGCGCAAGACATACGAAACGTCTGTTTCGCGTGTGTTGCAAAAATTAAATGCACACCGGGTATTGTAAGGTTTTACCACGCTAAAAATGCCGAATAGAATCGTCAATCAAATATGAGGAAAATAATCGACTTCCTGTTTCGTGCTGAATGGAGGTAAATTATGTAAAAAATTTCTGGAACTTCAACGAGTATGTATAAAAGCCATAAGAGTAGTATATAGTCGGTCCACGAGTTCGATGGTTTTTTTTGACAGTTCGCAACCAATGCAATCCTTAGCAAATCGCACGTGGTTTTCCATAAAATAGCGTAAATATATGCTAAAATAGAAAAATAAAATATATTCAGTGCAAAACCATGCGTATCCATACTTCGTAATAAACATTTTAAATATTGACACGTGTGTCTTGCTAGAGAATTCATTGTTTTCGATCTGTCAAAAAAACACATCGAACTCGTGGACAGACTATAGCTACTAAATAAAGTAACATTAAAAAAAATAATAATCATCATCATGCCCAATGATAATATCTATATCATACATATTCAAATCATATCAAATCGCTTTTATTAATCCAACCTATACGACACGTGTCACGCGTTTCAATATATATATATATATATATATACACATACACATATTACAATACAGATTTCGTGATACAACATTCTGGCTAAAAAAAATTCACGACTTCCAGTAAAATACTTTACGATCGACACCTGACTCGCTACTATAGAAACTCAGCCAGAATACAGAGTTTCTATATATTCGACGTCCATTGTTTTTATCAGACCATTAGATATCACACAGCGATGGCAAAATTCAATATTTTCGTATTGCCAACATATTCAAAGCATTAACGATCACTAATAAAACATCAAATTATAATTCTGATACTTTTTTTTAACCAACAGTAAATTGGACTGATTCCGCATGAGGTGAATTTGAAAAAAAAAAATCGAAATCACGGTACATTGAATAAGCATGAGATTTTAACCAACGCCAGATAAAAATACTTTTTAGCTACATATATACATATATATATATACTATGTATTCATCACTACGAGGATTTAACATGGACCACGCGAAATCTTTTGGGAATGAAATAAATTCTCGTTTCACGCTATATATCGATCAGCACTCCGAGGCCCCCTCTCCCCCCATTGCCAAATAATCCTCACTGTAATCCTAGCAATTTTCCGCATTAGCAAACCTCCCACTGGGTTTTGGTTAACAATTTATCCGGCGACAAATGCACGCATAAATGTAAACGAGCTCGTAAACGGCGGCTTTCCGCGGAATCCCAATGAAGATACCCGAGCAACGAAGCAGGCAGGAAACCAGACAACCAACCACCCACCCACCCAACTACCCCTATACAAACCTCTCCAAGTTTCAATGGCTTAGCCACAGGGCGCGAAGCCTCAAGGAAACAAAAATAGTACTTACCACCAACCTACCAAGAATTTATCCAAAGTATCCGCAGCATCCCTTGAGATCATCCCTTAAGTTTACTCCGAACATAAAATCATCGATACCTCAATCAAAAGTTAAGAGGAACAATAAAAAGTTATTGGATCAATATCATCGTTCGTGCAAAAATGTTCATTTTTTGAAAAAAAAATCAATTGAATTTCGATGATTTCAATTTTATTTACGTAATTGCCAATTTATTTTTATGTCAATACAATAATTGAGATTCTAATATCCTATTGGCTGAAAATGACGGAGAGGGAATCCCAATAGCAATACTATCTTTTCTTCCATTGTAATGATAGGTTAGAATAATAATAATAATAATCAATGCCTAAATAAATATTTACACGTCGACAATCATTCTTCACCAAGTTCTGCTCTCTCAAGTGCGGTAATTTCAAACGTCCTTTACTCGAGCCTGAGCTTGGCCTCGTTTTATTGTGCATTTCTCGGGGGTTGGGATGAGAGTGACTCACAACAACGCAACCCCTCGACAATGGCAGTGCCAGTTATCTGATTCAGAAAGACATTTAGATATGCGTTGTTATCAGGTCCAATATTAGATAGATACGTGCTCGAGTTCGAGTACCAAAATCCTACATAAGAAATGCATTAGAAAATTTTGCATTACAATATAATCGTGATTTCTAATCAAACGATAAAAAATCAAATTTAACATATTAACCTTTAACAGAGAATTTTTTTTCTTATGAAAAATGGCGTGGCTATGGCGTGCCTATGGCATTACTGCGCATTAATTATCAGCTCTATAACGAGGTTATTAGCGAACTATATCGCTTTATTATCCAGACAAAGATAATAATCATTATGAAATCATTAATCTGTTAATGGATCCGTCATCGGTACACCAGTGTTACCACTACCGGCGTATCTCCATAAAGCCCTATAAGCGTGGGAAGGGGGATTCCGGCTCTCCCCCACGCCAGGGATTCGTCATGCGTGGCTGAACGGAAACCACGTAATCTGCGTAATACGCGTAACATGCCATTATGTTATTACATGGGGTGTTACCTCAGCTGGAGAATACACCATGAATGATCGCATCGTCCCTAATATAATGAAAGCTGAATTAAAATGTTTTTTTAAAGCCATCAGCCTGTCTCGAAGTATCCCTTGTCTGCCAGGGACGAGCCTATAAAGCCTCTTTTGGACATAAAGCGACAAGTTTAAGTATCGACGTCACGTATAATCGATACTTTAATGGTGTTTCAGTGAAAATATTATTTTTATTAATTATCAAGGTATAACCGTGACGTATGTATGCATATGACTCTTTACGATTATTGGATATGTTTAATGACAATTTTATGTGTTGTTTCAAATATCGTAGGCGGTTTTTCATGTGCGCGACAAAGGGCTACTCGGAACTTGCCAATAAGGAAGTGCGTAAGGTTTCAAGCAATATTCAGTCGTATTGCCCTGCAGCTACTTGAAAAGTTATTTGCTGTCTTCAGCAACCCACCCCTTTTCCTTAAACTATACTGTACTGGTGTATAACCCTTGTTCGATATATATTATATAGTAGGTATGCATATAGAGGGTAAAGGGTCCCCATATATGAAGATATATTATACATATGTACTCTGAGAGGAATATTGGTAGACTCAATTGTATTATTGAAATGACTCTCTTTTAGTAAAATGAATTTTTACCAGAAGAATTTAATAAGAAAATTCGTATAAGGTATAACTTATAGATATACAGAACTTAGAATAAATAAATACACTCATAAGAGGGTTGAACACGAAATTAATTAAATCAAGAGAAACTTGCCTGTGTTGATATAGAATCTCAAGAAGTGGTTCTCTGAGAACTTCCTTGAAGTAACCATAAGTGGGTATACCGATATGAACAGCTGTTGTGCGTTACGCATGAATATATTTTATTCGATCAATTACTTTAATTATATAAATAAGAAAAGGTCTGAGATATAAGTTTTATTAAAATTTTATCAAATGCCGGCTTTTATCAAAGTCTTCGTATGAAGATTCACCTTGATTTATATTATAGTTTAATATAAGTACTCGATAAGGGTGGTCACAATTTATTATAATCGTGGCTAATTCGCCTTATCTTGAGACGTTATTATTTCCAATTATTTTAAGCGAGCATAGCGCGACACTTCAACGGAGGTACAGTGGCTGAAGTAGGTAGATATATATATATATATATACGGTGTACCCCATAGCACTGCGTATTTCAGCGGTTTTTATGGGGAAGTGCTAAAGCAGCCGTCGAGGGTGCTTGTAAATGCGCACCACGTAAAGGCATAGCCTCCCTCATTAGAAGGTAACTACGAGTACCAACCTTGGCGAGGATGAACCTGATGAACGTGAACGTAGAAATTCATGCGTTTCTATCGAAGAAGTTCTTTTTTTTCATCTCCCTTCCACTCACTTTCCACCCTCCTTTACCTTGTTTTTTCAAATTTTCTTATCCACTCGACGTTACTCTTCGTCGTATCCAATTTTCATTTCCATTCGTACACACTTTACGGTTCGCCTGAATAAATTTGATTCAATTTTATAGAAATTTAATATTTTTCTCTCTCAAACGATATTACGTAATACATATGGCAGTACGAGAATTTTGGCTACTGTGCTGCTTCTGACAAAATTCAAAAAGATTGGGGGAAGTGGGGGCTATTTATGGAACCAGAGAAACGGATCTTTTACTTTGACAAGCAAGTTTGTCCTTTATTGACAAAATGGTTGTTACGAATTTAAAAAGTTTTTGTGGGGGCGAGAAGGAGGGGGTTGGTTAAATCTTAAAATCAAGAAACCCCACGGTGACCGACGCTTCTTCGCGTTCTTTAGAATCATTATCGTCCAAGTAAAACTTGGTGTCCGCCATTAGATACAGAGTATACGTGTGTATGTATATATATACCGATGAGAGAAGAGTGATAATTACAAACCCCTCTGATAAGCCAAATCAAAAAGTTATAATTCGCTTTGAAAGGACGGTCTTATCCACTCGGAGCGTCGCGACGCGTATCGATTCGGTACGACGCCCACGGGCGGCTTTGAAATTAGGAAGTTTTGCGAAGTGTCTTTGGCTTCTGAATATTTCACAAACACCCGAATTCTCTGTCACTCCTCTTTACCCGATATAGTAGCAGCATCTTCCTGACTAATCAAATATTCTTATCAATATTTAAAAATAATTCTTCTTCACGTGAATTTACCTAGTGCTTCTTATCAATCTGTATATATATATTTTTTATAACCAATATATATATATATATCTACACTGTATAGAACGATAGAATATAACCTTGTTGTAGAATATCTTCTGTCCATGCAACCCCCATAATATAAAGCCAAGTTGGGATAAGATTCCCATGGGATCCTGGCAAGGGATGTCCCAAGGGATGATGTACTCTTCTCGAAACTGCTGATAGCATCCTGGGAAACGGGAACGCCACTAAGGGCTCGTTCGAACCTATGTATAACCTGCAGTCATTCTGTATTCCTATCTTTTTTTACTCTTCTTTCTTCCTTCTTTCTCTTTTTCTTCTCCTTTCGTTTTCTTTCCTTTTCTCACTCTTCTTGGGTAAGCCAACCCCAATATCGGCTCCAGCGTAGAAACTTTCTTCGCTATACGCTGACGAGTCGTTTCTCCTTGCATACGTATATGCACGTGGGACGGCAATTTTTCTGTGACAGGAAAAGTCGATGAGCTATGCAAAATAAAATTTATAAGAATTATATCCCAGCCGCGTGTTTGTCTCGTGTCCGACGCCATTTGCGAAAGATAATTCGCCATGGTAAATGAACATCGTCAAGTGATAATTCGATTCGTCGCGTCGATCGTTTAAACCCTTTAAGTACCGAACGTTAAACGGAGCAATAAGATCCGGCTATCTCGCACACTTAATTGGCTACCCCGACTTTATTAATTACTCGATTAAATTAATGAATTTATCGCGAAGCAGTCTGTCCTTCCAGTACCATTCGTTATTCCCCTCGTTTCGCGTTATTCATTCGCCAATTGTTGTTTTATTTGCACTGTGTCTACAGTCGTGAAAGTACCTTGACCCCTAGGAAAAAAAGGGTCTGACGATTTGCAGAAAAAATTGCAAAAAAATTGTCATTCGTTCCTCTACAATTTACAATGGCTATACGTATAGTAAACCGCGTTTGGGATTCTGCGAACGTACCGGCAATTTTGCAAACGTGAAATCACGAACGCTCCATCAAACTGTAATACTTCCCTACTTCCGTTTCCTGGCAAGTTTCTCACACAGTGATGGTATTCGCTTGCGTGAGCTTCCATATGAAACAAGTCCCATAATAAACGTCATACATTGTTAGACAGAGACGGGATACAATTACCATAGAAAAAAAAGTAGCCAAATAACCATAACAATTATTTAATAAAATCACCTCTGTAATCCAAAGTATCTGCACTCAACAGATTAAATTCGTTCCTCGTGATTTTCAAGAAAAATGCCTCCCCATGCGTAAGCATTACTATGTATATGGCTCATGTCAGTGACCCATCACATAATAGCTACCCTGGCGCGTTTTCACCGCAAAAGGAAGATTAAAGAAGCAAAATGAAATGTCTCCTGCGAATACGTAGATTCTTACCGGTTGGGAGGCACTTTGAAGATTAAATTTTTCTCCTCCATATACGAGTGATAGAAAATCGAAAATTTTTTTTCAAATTATAACTGTTTCACTGAATCAATTTTGACGTCAAAGATCAATGGTATTTTTGTAGACAAAAAAGTGTCACACGTACAAAGTATACGTCATAGGCATGTGTTACAACGATACGACTACCGGATATCCGTCGACCTAACGTATTTTTGGCACACGACTTCCGGTATAGGATCGTCAATCGACTTTTACAATCGAATCGATAAAATCTCTCGAAACTCCTCTGTCTGCCAATAATTGAATTTTTCTGCTGTAGAAATTCTCAGCAAAAAGAAATTCCCTCGGAATTAGTCTCAGAGGTATTGAGCTTTATTCATGGTGTCCCATGAGTACCATTGACACACTGGCTACTATAGTATAGTCTGATCGTAAATCCTGTAGATCGGTATGACGTAACCTAGTACGAGTTCCCCTTATGGGGCTCTAGTAAACTTTTGGAGCTAATTCTACGCCAGAGTCTATGGGGGAACGCAACCAGGAACGGACCCCATATACTACATATGAATCACTTAAATTACAGATTCCTCTGTTCGTACGTAATAAAATATCCTCCCATAACCTCACGTATCCTACCGTAAGATTCAGCTCATACTGCACTTTCGATATTACGCACCATAAGCTCCTCTTGCTATGCATTGGGATACATAAATTCGCAAATATGATCTAACATTGTGAACTCACCCATATCCCACGTATGTACACACGTGCCCGTCCACGTACGTATCGAATAAGAAAGGACGGTCCTTATATGAGAAATGGCCATATGTTGGGACTTAATGCACCATGGGTCATTTATCGACACTCTCTGTCTCTCTCTCTCTTTCATGCCTCTCGCTCTCTCTCTCTAACGCAAAAGAAAAATTATGTGTCGCGACAGTACCGAGTCTTGTCGCCGAGAACCATTGTTGAGTTTTCTATTGTTTTCGATAGTGCATAATGGGTTTCTTGGAAAAATCAATCTTAGCTCTGTCGAACAAAGTGCATAACGAGTGCAGTGACGCTAAGAAATGATTTTTGAGTTGGAATATTTTTTTTACTAATTTTTAATTTTTTTTATTTAACAAAGAACCTTAACTGTCACTCGGTGACGAGTGATACTTAGCGTACCTTCTCATAGAGTCTAAATTATGTATTTTTGAAAAATCCGTACCGTCCATTGTTAGACCTTGTGTTGTTTTCAAGGAAGAATTAAATGTTCCTGGTAAAAGCTGCTGGGAAAATTCACGAGTGGTAATTGCCTCCCGGCAATTCCAGGACTGTTCGATACAGCCGGGTAATGGAGTCAAAATGCTCTGGATACAGTCTGGACGGCTCGAAGAAACAATTTTCAATTAGGGGTGGTTTCCCTTACAAACCGTGCAAACGTACCCGTCTCTCATCCGATGTAAAGAACCCTTCGGCAAAGTCCTTCGGGCGTGACCTGTCACTCAGAAGATTTCCTCTCGCTATGGAATTGCGAGAGTCTATCGGACTTATGTCCACTCCTTGTTAAACATGGACTTCTGCCTTTATTGTGCTTTTACATTAAGAACATCCCTCATTGGTAGAAATTGCTCCTTGGCCAGTGCCCTTCTCCGCTACCTACCCTTGAATCATCCCGGGAACCACCCCTGAGAAATCACTGAATCGTGCGAACGATGTGCACGCCTACCCTTATCTTAAACGAGAACGTCTTGCAGGCATCGCGTGGGAACTAAGACGAGGAACTGGATGCTTTGAGATGGAATGTGCGAATTGGTATTATCGATACGGAATCATTGAATCGATTAATTATTACCAAACGCGACAATGACGCAATGAAAGTGAAAATAAATTAATGAAAAAGCGGAGAGATTGATTCTTTGAATTTTCATTTCAGTGACATTACACTTAATGTATTATAGAAATTGTCCCTCTGCATATATACCGGGCGACAATGAACTAATACGATGATGACGATTGATGACGCGAAAATGACTGTGTATCTTCCGGTAGCAAGTCATCATCATCGCGTAACAGGATACTGCGTCCGTTTATGATCAAACGGAAAATCATGATTAGCAGCCAGCATATGCTCTTCTAATGCACACATCACGTTGAGCCTACATTCTGGTTTGATCAAATTACAGGGTGGAACGATTAATCTCGTTTAGCCCATCCAAGCGCAGGATGGATTAATGAAATTTTTCAAATTTTCATTTTCACCCTACTCCATGTAATTTCTAAGTTAAAGCCATATGGATCGATATTTCAAAAAAAAAAAGGCAAAAAATATTTCATTCAGCCGCGTCAACGTGATCATATTATACATAAATATACTATAGATAAATATACTATAGGTCTTCCTGCACGTTTTGGAATCTGATGATATCCAATATTGTTACAAATCCAATGTGATTCGGAATCCTTCATGGATTAAGGACTCTTCCGTATACATTTGCCAAGGGCAGCATCCTTAAGCGTCCTCAGGATGGTCCTATGGGCTCCCCGATCAATTCAGGGAGCAAACGAACTACCAGAACAAGGACACGTGTACGTACGTAAGTGTCCTGCGTCACATACAAATGATCTTTCTTCGACCTTTTTCAACCCCATTCGTTGGCAACGCCTCTAGGCAAGGCTGTAGTCAGCAGCTCGTTCCACTTCCAATTTCAGGACGTTCTCTTTTCTTTTTTTCCATCCTATCCAAACGATCCCTCTTGACGTCGGCGATGATCTTGATATAACGAAGGATGGTACCTCGTTATTCCGACTGTAGAGAAGGAAAGAGAAAGGATCAGGAGTGAGGATAAAAAGTATCTAGCAAAGGGGAGATCATCCATTTTGCCTTTGTTTATATCTGTCAATGACAAACGTCATTACGAATATAAGAAAAAAAAACAATGGGTATCATCAGCCTCATCTGTATCAACAAATACTATGTGTCATCGAAAACAATAAAATACATCATTAAAGTAACCACTATCACTCGTGAGTTCCTATCATTTTCGGAAAAAATATCCGTCTTTGATTTTTCACTATTTCCCATAAAAGTCTCGTACAAAATAGATAAAAGGTCTAGACGACAATAGCGAAAGGAGTCAACGTGATTCTCTATCTGCTTCAATCACTCAATTCTCCTGAGTTGCCAAGGAAAAGTGAAAGGGAGAAGGAGACTCGGGAAAAGTCAAGAGAACGTGGCTCTGCGTCTGTGTCCTAGGAATTTTCACAAGAGGCGTTGACGTGTTCCTTTACTACGGACGGAGGATATCCGAGTCCCAAGTAATTGAACTTCGTCTCAGCGTGTTCCTGGACCAGCCGTGTCCTGGGTAAGGGAGTAAACTTTTATGAACCTTCAAGGCGCATTATATGTCCCTACCAGGTTAAAGTGCACTGTTTACTCTTCTTGCTACAGTAGCAAGCCTTGTACCATAGGTACTATTTCCGTACATGGTCAGGATATTCTGGTTACATTGCAGATACACTGAACCTAACGGGATACGTATAAGTTAACCTAACCCAACCCGGGTATACTGACTACCAGGCTAGATGCCAAGGACCCTTAAGGGTTGACCAAATAAAAGGAGTGCGTTAAATCGAGCTTGCTTATCTAGGAAGCGACCACAACATTCCGGAAGTCCCACCACGAAAGGGAATTCTCGTAAAAAGGGTTGCTCCATAGGCACCTAATTGCATTGGGGTAATTAAGGTTTATGTTATCTGGTACGATGTCTGTTTTTGGAATTGCGTCGTGTGATAAACACTGTTTTCTTCTAGACAAATGGCAGAGCTTGTATAAGGGTAGTACCAATGATAAATAAATGAAGCATTTCACTTCTGAGCTTCGATTAAACTTTTCAACGTGATTTTATTTTTTATTTCGGATTTTATACTGAGTATATATTTTTAATATATCCTCTTATCAGTCCTGTTAGCTGTCTTTGATAGGAACTGAATATTGCGATGGTATTACTTTTACCTTGGATGCTGGAATTCATGGACTTTCTTGATGCCACCGGTCAACGGCGCCCACTTTGACTTCATTTTTCTTGAGCTTTCATAGCACTCGAGGCGAGATAGATGGAATCGTTGAGCCGCGAAGACGTGGAATGCGAAGCACTCTGAATAGTCGTTTCAGAGAAGGAATGAAGGGATAGAAAATCCTAGCCATCATTTCTGCATTTTTGCACAGATAAGAAAAAACCAATCTAGAATTGGTTTTCTTTCAGTGTCAAATCGATCAAGTTATCATATATGATCACGTCCTTTAATATAAAAGCTGACTATTTAACAGCATCTACACCAAGCTTCATCATCGTCAGACGCTTCTTTGCCCCCTGATAAATTTCTAACTATGACGCAATCGACGAGCGGATTATCATACAAGAGTGTCCCGATTTAATAGATAAAGTCCATAAATCATCCCCTAGTCGAGTTGAGCTTCTTGTCTTTTGCTCCCTCGCCCTATTAGACTTCTGTTAAGAGATGAGCTTTATGTGGGGTGTATTATAGCCCCAGGCGACTCGCAGCATCCTCCAGAGACTTTTCTTCGTTAAGACTCACTTAGAGACGAAAGGAAGTGGCCGAAGCCCAATGCTTGGGAAATCCCTTTCACGATACTTCAGCCATATTTCTATATGCGCCAACCTCCTTGTAACGAGGATAAATCGTTTCTGTTGGTCGGTCAGATTCGCGCGAGCTTAACCCCCCATCTAAGAGACGAGTAAAGGTAAAGCGAGTAAAGGAAGACAGAAAAGCGAGGTTTAATAAGAGAAAAACAATGCTGGAGAATGAAAAAAAAAAAGGAATGCTGGAAAACGAGGGAGAGTAGCTTCCACCCTCTGCGAATGAAATTTATATCCAACCCGCTGCGATCCTTCATACTTTCTTTGCTTGCCACGGCCATTTTTCTCAACGCACAAGGAAAGAAATAAGGTGGCAGAGTCTTGATTCCGCAAATGAATTATTATTATGTTCCAGTTAACCGTAACCGCGAATGGCTGTTACCTAGTATATATACTCGGTGAGCCAGAAGAGTCTGCGCTAAGAAAAAGTTTAGAGACGCGCAAAAAAAGGGATGCAACTCCTCTCCTCTAGCTTTACTTTTTTTATTTCTCTCCTACCGTTCCATATACCTAACCTCTCTTTCTCGCGTCACGCTCACTTCCTCCACCTTATCCTTTATCTCTTTCCATCCTTCCGTAAACTCTCATCTTATCACTCTCTTTTTTTTTCTTCCTAGAAGCGACGGAACATATCTCGTTTTGACACGAGTTTTCCAACGCGGAAAGCCTTTCCGGTCTGATTCGTCAGGTGCTGCTTGGATGAAAGTTTTATACGTGGCTAAAAGACCAGGACGAGCTTGTGAACAGAATTCGATGAAGTTCGTATACTCGCATCCGGAATGTTAAATCCTTTTGGAGATTTTTCTTTTTTAAGAAAATTGTCACGCAGTCCTGATATTAGATTTTTATGTTGATTTTAAATGATTTTTCTTTTTCTTATTAATCCTTGCTAATGCCTGTACTTTGTTCTTTATGTTTTTATGGTATTTTGATGGTGATGCAATTCGCGGTTTTTTACACTACGGTAATAAATGCAACTTCACCAAAGTACAAGAATTACCACGTGACTCGAGTAGCAAGTTGATATGTGCAACGTAACTCTTGACTTTAAATCGTAACTTCAGACAACTAACTGCACTCTCTTAGGTCTGCCGCTGAGCTAGGCACTAGAAATTGCGAATTACGTATGCAAAGGCATACCGTCCGGTATGTTGCACGTAATTACACGAGCACGTTAAGAGCTACGTATAAACATAGCAATGTAACGCATCTGGCACGTCATGTCGAGCAAAGAAGATGCTGCGAGAAACGCATCTGGACCAGTTTGTCAAATGCAACGAATATCTGTATTCACTATGGGAGACGTATCTGTTGGTTTAAAAAAAAAGAATTATTTTCTAGCATTCACTCCAGGACTCCGTTTCCTCATTCGAATCTTCAAAAAGACTTTTCGTATCCGAGCAATCTGCGGGATCTGTACTCGTGGGAACGTATAGTCAGTATTATCTAAATCCATCCGGCAATTCCCAAAGTCCCAGAGTTCTGAGTGTCGTTCAATTCCGTGTGAATCTTATATTGACTATGCCCATGGAATTGTCGGTGGATGACACTTTAGCAGGCGCGATTTCAACTTTTCAAAGTCTTCACGATCTTCGGTGAGGTTGGCAAAATTGTATTCGAAAGACAATTACCCGAAATCCTATGGAACATTTGAAAATAAACCAGGCGCCAAGGAAAGTGGGTAAGGTAGGTATCTATACCTAGGCGTGATTTATCTGACGGATTAAGGGAAAAGTTTTCCAATTGCCAGAGAAGGGACGACATTGGAAAACGATATCTTTCCGAACAGCATTGAGCTTTCGACAAAGCGGACCAATATGGCGGAATGATTTTTAACTTTTTGGTCGACTATTTGTTTTATGTAATTTCAAGAATTTTTTTATATTCTTTTCCCTTGAACGGAATCTAACGTAGACAGCAGTATGACGTAAGCTTGATGGATATGTATCTTTACAATCGTTAATATCTCCTTGAAACTTTAACCGATAAAGAAGATCCTGTAAAATTGTTTACCGATACAAGAACGTAGAATAAGGTACTTGGCGAGTGAGATAAGAAAAGTTTTTAACGAGAGCTTCTTCCCTTTCCAAGTACATTGTTAACGTTAACTTTCTTCGTTAATTTTATTACTGTAAGTTGGTTGGTATTACTGAGCAGAAATTAAAGAACCAGTGATAGTTACATTATATTCATTTTACTACATGAAAAACGTAATTCACAAGTTAATTTTCAATTGGACCGTATCAAATAATATTTTTAACAATCAATTTAATGTCTTCAATAATTTTTAATATTTTCAACTGATTACGTACAGATAGGTACGCAAATGGGAAAGTACCTCTTTAGTAAGGACCGAACCAGACTTAAGCATATTTATCAAAAACTTCCAAGCAACATGCACGACCGCTATGCAAAACAGTAATGTCTCTCCGTGCCCCAAGTATTTATTCAGAGAACGCGTACTATCTAGGATCAAATTGTCCCAAAGTTTATCCAGGACAAGATGGCCGCGATACAAGTACGATGATGTCATCGTCACAATACGACCTTACAATTATCGTTAATAGAGCCTTTATAAATTCGTATAATTAAAGCAAATCGTCATACCCATCAATTCAAATGATACCTATACTATTTTTATCATTATAATCCCACTGTATATTCTCGTGGTGTATAAACTGTATCAGGCTACCTGTAGATCCGCCGTGGACTCGGTTGAGTCTCCAGTCTGAGTCGCTGCTGTTGCAACTAAAGCAAATCGACCAAGGGTTCACAGTGTCAACCATTGTATTCCGTAGCTTATATTCCAATGGCGTCGGGGTCTGTACTTGCTCTGGACGTCCTCGCGTTTACTCGCTAAACTTCTGTTTGCGGAACGTGCGTGGGCGTCGAGGAAGCCGCGACCGTAGTCACGGATTTCGTAGAACAAAAAAACCGACAAGGTCTAATTAGGAAATTTCACGTGCATTAAGCGCCACGACGCTTGGGATACGTGGAACCGTGAAAGAATAGGACAAAAAAATGAATGCCCAATTTTTTTCTGAACTTTTATGTATTTTTTTTTTCAAACGCTTCTGGCATAGCTACGACTCGTTTCATTTGCCTGGCGGAAACGAATGGTCCCAACAATTTCTGAAATTCCATATCGATTATAAGGGATGCGCTTTTAACGAAGTTTAATGATCCGCTGGCTGGCACTTTGAACTCGGAAGTGTGCTTAGTGCCCGGACCTGAGAAGTATATGGTACCACGTGAAAATAGAACGGGAAAAAGTCTGTCTTTCACGGATATTTTTGTACGTGGTGCTTGGGCTTGTCACCCTAAACTGTAACACGGTGCGATGAGCATCGTGCATAAAATGGGGGGGGATACGGTTTGTGTAATTAAAGTAGCTCGTTCGGTTAAGCTGTGATAGAATAAAATATTCAGGGCAGAGTGTAAATTGTAAGGCGCTGTATAGTAGGTTAATTTTCTTTTTTTCGTATTAATTTCACGATCTTACCTTAGAATCTGTTTGGAATTCCATAAACGATTTATGTCTTCAAGGTAAATACTGTTGTAACAATCACGTTTATGAGGTCGTAAGGTTATACCGTCTAACTTCTAGGGTTATCCTCACGGCGACTTATAGGGTTATCTTTTTATTATCGAGATACGTTAAGACGTTCTCTCGTGTCGAATAGCAAAGTCGTTATGAAAGCGGTCCCCGCTTTGATATTCAAATTATGAATACTATGTCGCGCGGTCCATGATTTCTCGCCACTTTTCTTCACGACAAGTTCAAGTGGCTGTGTAAGTTACGGCTTTTAGATTGCGTCCGTAAACGTATGCGAGATGTCTGATGCAACGGGGTCTCCACGGTCTAATTGGTGAACACCCGCTATAATGAATTTACGACATCGTTTCAGGCTGAGATCACGTCTCTGATTAAAACACAGTCTGGTATCCTTTTCGAAGATCTATAAGCATCGAAAAGAAGCAAAACAGAATAGGATTAGCCGTTACTAGAAAAATATTTTTTAAATTCTCCAAAATAAAAATAAAATTAAAACACGTGCACGCCTCCCTGGTTTAAGTTAAAATACCCTGCGTCCCTTATACGTAAGCATTTTAAATTCAAACTGAACGACGCCGTCAATGGCGTCGATCGTACCAATCGGATTAAGCACTTTTCAGCCTGCAACTGCAAATTTCATTTTCCATGGCGCTAACGCAATTGCCCGTCAGACGCACTTCACCTTGCACTTCGCCAGGAGAAACAAAGTTAACGTCGCATTGAACCAGGCGCGCAGTAGCTACGCTTACCAGGGTGACTATATAGAGATGGGGGACAACAGAGAGGAATAAGGGTGGTCCAAGTTACCCCTATTTATAGGGGAAGGGGGAGACATACTAGCTAACCCATCGGATGGGAGCGTCGAGAGCAATGCAGAATGCGCCATGGGGGGTCGTCACGGGGCCCCATTTTCTCTGGGGGGGTGTAGCCACTCGAATGTTTTTGGGGAACCGGACACGTGTGACGCGCGACCCTGTCACCAGTAGTGCGTTCACAGTCTCCCATATTTTTATGGCTCTGCGAGGGATTGGAGAGCCCTTGAGAGATAAGTAGAGGGTGTGAGAAAGGGATGAAATACGCAGTGAAAAAAAAAGAACAGGGGGTTGGTTAGCTGTGGCATTTTTGCGACATATGGAGCATCCACGCTGTCCTCAAAACAGTTTTACGCGACGTGACGATTGTTCGTATAATATATAGGGTGTTATTTACGAAAAAAACATCTATATCGACGAATATCAATGCAAAATATTGGTATCGAAATTCTCTTGAGTCTCGCGACATCCAATTTCGCGTGTCTGTACCTCGAGACGTCGTAAACTCCTGTGGAGCCAACACAGCCTCCCGGAACGTGTCTATAAAGTGGATGGAGGTGCAGGGGAGACGTAGGAATAGCCAAGACGGGAAACATGGAGTGGTACAGGGAGATAGAGAGAAGAAAAAAAAAGAATGCAAGGTACGTATTCGAAAGCCTGTATGTACCAAGTGGGAGTGCGCAGCCTCCAGCAGACAACGGGGAGCGTCAAGATCGTAAAGTTAATCACGCGCACGATAAAAATGCCTATAAATCATAATGCACCCGTGACTGAGCTTCTATCCCTTTTTCAAATAATATTTCCGTCTAACTTTAAGCCTCGTACACACTAGCCGTGTAGTGTACGTAACGCGCAGTTAAACGGAGGACAATGCTGTTGCTGTTGGACCACACAAGCCGTTGACACACGTTGCATCCTTGAGTGATACTGCACATGCAGTTACCACTGTCGCCCTGCAACTGCAGAGCATTTTTAAAGCGTTATTAAATCACGGTCGGTAAAGTAGATTCCTTCTATATCGCATGTACTTGCGTATACCGTAAATTCTATTTCCTGTGACGTCGGGGTCTATCGCTCATTTGAACTGGGTGAATCGTGAGATTTACAAGAGTAAATTCCGAGGAGGGGAAGCCAGAGGCTGAGAAATATATACTTCCTGTTATTGAATGGCTGATACACGGAATAGGAAACGTCTGCGTCCTTATAAGGGGGATGCGCCGAATGTCGTGGTTATAAAATATTACACACCCTTTGTGGAGTTATCGAACTTGTCGGATTGGATCTCTGGTGCCCTGGAGCGAGAGTATTGATTCATTGTATTCTCCCGAGTGCATTTGCATTTCCGGTATTACAGAATGCAATTTGAATTTTGTGATGCTCTTTTTTTTAAATGAATTTTTGCCGAATGCGTTGCCTGCTGTTTATTCGTAGGGATGAAATTCATATAGGGGAACAATGAGAGGGTGGGGTTTTGAATGCTGTATTTAGGAAATTATATGGAATTCTGGATGTTTACGTTAATTCTGTTTGTTCCTGTGGGAATGCTCCGCATAACGTAGGTATTTCATTTTACTGTAGTCATTGAAGAATTTCACGTACCGTGTGCAGGGCATTGAACGACGTATGCTCCAGAATAAATTGCCCGGCGAATTAAGCTCGTCTATCCGGGTTTCTAGGATCCGGGCGTATACGAGGTACAATGCGAGTATAAGTGGTGGAAAAAATTATGGGGGTAGTTTTTAGACCCCGACCATATACCCCGAGGGATTAGCTGGGAAGGATAAACAAGGTCGCGTGTCCCGTATATTGCCCCCGGGTGCCCCCTATTTATCATACCGGCGACTCGGCACTGTGCATCCTATACGGTGCAGTGCGAAAATTAAAGTAATATTCAAACAACATCTATCAACCCTCGTTTTTTTTACAACCCCTAACATCGGCGTCGGATATCCTCGTGGCTTTCTTCATTACTTTAATTAAGACTCTTCTGCCTGAGTAATATAAATAAATATTCCAAGTTTAAAAAAAAAAGGAATCTAACCGGGTCCACTTTCACCCTTAAGATATATACTAAATTGGCAAACCCTGAAACATCCCTTGTTCACGTGTCTATATATATAGGTTCAATACGTATAGTATCCCGGTGGGTAATTCATCCAAGCGTGGATTTCTTCCGCACGAATCGATTCATACGGAATTGATTTTCATCGATGAGAAATAAAACAAAATGGCAAACTGGAACCCCCGGATGAAACACGCACGAACGAGCTTCGGACCGTATTGCGCCCAGAGGAGCAGATTGGCTCTCAGAGTGAACCTTGAAACCCTGGGCTTGTTCCGATTTGGCTTGACCTGAGTTACTCGAAGTTGCCCCTACCACCCTCGACTACTGTCCTGGCAAGTAGAGTGCTGTTTCCTGCACGATGGAATTGACTGAGTTTGTTTGGCGTAAAACTTGAAACTCAATCTATCAGGCTTTTTGCTTCTTGCTTCAGGGTTCAGGGTTGCGCCCAGCGAATGACTGCATCTTACCACTCGACAGATTCCCTGGGGCTTTGGGGACCTATCGACCCGATCGTTGTATCAAGCCTACTCTACCATTTTATTTATTTTTTTCTTTCTTTCTCATTCTTTATTCACGTACTTCCTTTCTATATTACTACCACTACAGCCAGTCCTGCATGGAACCTCTTCCTAACTTTCATTCTCCAACTCCTAGAATCAAAGTCAACTACTCCTATGTGTTTTTATGTATACGTTTTATATATATATATATGGCTTAGGCCTGATTCACATAGTTTCTATAGTTTCTATAGTATAATGTAATTTAATGGCTTCTATAGCAAATTAAGGGTAATTTCACAATAAAGGTTAGATAAATTGCAGTGTTTTTGCCGCCTAGACAAGATACTGATGCGTTCATAGATATCTAGCCAGAGATAGGTAAGTAACCATCCTCTTGAAATACCCTGGAGAATGTCACGAGGATTCTTGCAGAAAGACAAGATGTCCCTCTGGCACCCAGGACACCGTAAGAAATCCGGTAATGGCGCCGCGATCTTCTTATTCCCGTCTCGAGTCGTTCGCCAGTAAATTCTTTGTTCTCGAGGGGTCACCCTGGTAAGGAGGATCAACGGGAGTCTCATTCATTGAGAGAAACGGGGGCATTTCAGCAATGATGGCTTCCAAATTCACTGGACGAGATGGAGGGTTGAGGGAAATACAGAAGGAATGAAGAAAAAAATGGAGAGAGGAAAAAAGAATCGAGAGAGGGTAGCGAGTGAGAGCGAGAGGGTGAACGGTGGTAGAGAGAAAGACCCTCTGTGGGAACAACCCCGCATTTTGCCACATAACCACAGAAGCACCCCCTGCAGTTACAAACAATCACTCGCACCCCAGCGAACTTCACTGAAGTTTTCAGACCGGTTCGCCGAGGGGTGCTTCTAAAGAACCCAATCCCTTCTGCCTGGCAGGGACACAGAGAACAGTGCTGCTGCAAGTCCTGATGGTACTGGGGAAAAATGTCCCTTTCAGGGTTACCACGTGTTAAAAATATTCATAACACTAGCGTCAGACGCTATGGTAATTCTATGCATGGTTCTAATATCCTGATCGTTTAGGCGTACCATACATCACGGAATCCTCCCTTTAAACGATGATCCTCATAGTCTGCTGGCGACAGGGTTTAATTGGTTGGCAGCCATTCGAAAATTCTCAGGCTGCAGATGTAATTTCGATCTAGAAGCTAATTGGCGTTAATTGCGACGCAGATGCATGCAAGCATCATGAACTGCTGTAAGAGTTGCAAGAAATTCGGTGTACGTGTAAATAAAATTTCTACCTCCGTAGTCACGGTTTTCGTACACGTAGGACTATTAAAAACTCATTTGGCGAACTTTTTCCCTGTGGTATTCCGTCATTTTGTTCTCGAGCCCGTGAACCTTTGAGGCATTCAGGCAACCTCTGTGATTGCTGTGTTGAAAGTGTACAAGTGGCAACGGCCTAGGGGAGATTCAACCCTAAACTGCGCAATCCCTACGACACGGCAAGCAACCTAGAGATAGGTATATACACAGAGTCAAAGTGTGTGAGAGAGAGAGAGAGAGAGAGAAAGGTGGTAGGAATTGCCTAGGGAAAGAATATGAGAAAAAGAGAGAAAACTAGAGGGATGTGTTGGGTATATGCGTAGAAGGGAGAAGAGTAGATCGCTTTAAATCCTCCTTTGATGTCCAGGTCAGGATTTCCACGGTGGCGACAGCGACGCGGTACCGAATGACTAAGTTACCTTTTGCGTCGCTCTCGCATTCATACATCCCAATTAACCGGCCTTTAAGTCTTAATTAAGGCGAAGTCTCGGCAAAGGGGGTGACACGGCGTAAAATGCAAACGCCCTACGTAAATTGCACGCGAGAGGGTCGCAGAGACGCCTTATAAGTACTAACAAATCGGATTGACATCTTTTTTTCATTATTTCGCACTTATCGCTTTTTCCCTACTTCTCTCTCTTTCCTTTTCTCTTATCTATATTCCCCTCTCGCTCTTTCTCTACTTCCTTCTAGCATACGGAATTTTTGCTTCCTTCTCTCATCCACCTCTTCTCTTTTCCGGTGCAGCAGCGTCGGGCTGCTACAACGACGTTTGTACAATCAGCACAAGACGAACGTTATTCACTGCACGTTCCTTATTTTCAAACAGATTCGTCCTTCTCTTCTTTCTCCGTCCTCTTTACGCAGAGCTGCGTCCATTCCGTCGTCCATGTTGTATACGTACATACGTGGCGCCTCTTTATTTAGTTTTAAACTGCACTGCACCGGCGTGTCTCTCTGATTTGATATTTCCTTTCCTTTTGAGAGCCCGTCTACTGCTTACACGTGAGCAAACACGCCTCCGCGGGATGCTGCTACGTTTTCTTGCTTCTTCACTCTGTCCCAGGGCCGTAGCCTAGGGTACGTCATGACGCCTTGATCTTGGAGGTCGCATAGCCGCATGAAAGACACATCGAGCATTGCTGTTTGTCGAAGCTTCGGCTTAGAAATCTTTGCGAGGCTTTAAGGCAGACGAAGGTATTCTACAGTAATAAAGATTTTGAAGCTTTTATTTAAAAAATCGCGACCATTCTCGGGATTCCGCATGCGGAATCCTTCTATTTGTATAAATAACGAATATTCGTGAGATTAACATCTCCTTCTTCCCCTTATTATATTTCAGTATATATATATAGTCACGGCTCTGAAGCAACCCTTCCCACATTTCTCTACAGAGAGACACTAACGGACAAGATTTGCGTCTCGGAATGTAAAATAGCTTAAACACGAAATAAGGGGTAACCCTGGGCTTAAAGTAATTAACATTTCATTTCTTACCCTCGTAGTCCACTGTCTTTGTATTTTCAACTTTGCGTTACGTAACTTGACGTATAAAGCAAGTAAACGCGATCTCCGGAGTCTTGCAAACAAGAACGACGTAATTGGGAAATTTGGAATAATGAAGAAATCGTCTTTCCTCAGAATTTCATATTTCAAATACAAAACAGTGCTACCTTTGATATTATCATTATGCACGAGAAATTGTAAATTAAGAAAGGAGACCTTGAAACATAAAGTTATGATATATATATGTGTATATATATATAGACTGTATCAGATAGACGCCGTCTACTACGTAAAGCTTCGCTAACGGAAGAGACGACTGATGCCGAGAAGACTGGAATGTAAAATAACTTAAACTCGAATATGATTTATATTACGTAGAGAGTGAGTGCAACCTCCTGAAAGACTAAGAGTCAAATGAGAACTGCCAGACTCAGGGTTACATTCATGAAACGTTTCTGTCTTCTGCCTTCTACTTGTCTGCTCGCTTACTCGCTTATATAGTAGCTCGCTTGGCGACGTCGCCGAGCGGATATTCTCGGATTGCTAGACGGAAATACCAAACGGTTACTAATTTTCTTCTCCCATTCCCTTTTTTTTCCTCTCTGTGCCTTGATACGGGAAATATTAGCCGAGAGAATATATATGGGACCGATTACTCATAGCGATGGCAACGCGACACCAACTGGGCTCTTTTGCTTGCACCCTTCCACCATGGAAATCGACTTTAACATCAAGAATTTTCGTTTCTCTTTCTCTCTTCCTCTCTACGTAATGTTGCCATCCGAGATTTTCTGCTTGTATAAAAAAAAAATAGAGTAAACACATTCCCTGAGTACATTAGACACCTAGAGAAACGACAGCAAAATAAAATTCTATTGACAGTTATCTATATTTTTTGTCTATCTTGTCTTAATACGCTTTTACTTTTTTTTATTGTATTTTTATCTTTTTTTTTAATATGTTCTATACGACGTCACAGTAATACTAGTCAGTCAGTCATCTTCTTGTATATTAGAACAGGTTAGGACGTACAATTCGTGATTTGAATTAGCAGAGAGGGCTGATTATATTTATTTTCTTTTTTTTTATTCAAGAGTCCCTTTTGCAAATTATTAAAATATTTCTGCCCTGAGCGAAAGAGTCGTTGCTTTGAGTTCAGTAGTATCTCGTTCATTCGTTTGACGATGTACACAAAGGAAGAAAGTTTTTTTTTCCCCACCCAACGTCTATGGTATATCTACGCGTGGGGTTCGTTATTTTATAATTGGCACTATCCCGGGTATTCCTTCCATGAATTATTAAGGACTTTGATAAAGTCACTAGAATATCGACGAGTCTATCACGATATATCTTTCGCAAGTCCGTCGTCTCTCCCTTTCCGTTATTACACCTTGCTCGTCCATCTTTCTTTTTCTTTCGTTCAGTTATTTAACGTCGGCTGAGCGCAGCTTTCTTTCTCTTTACTGTACACCTACGTCATCCTCTATCTATACATATAAGGACGCTAATGTTCGACAATGGCGTCACAGACGATGACTGAGTTTTTATAGCCAACCGTGTGACGAACTCTATTTTCAGCCGTAATAAAAAGGCCGGGTTTGTATTTTCCGATACGAAACTACCGCAAGCTCTGACCGAAGAGCAAATATACATGTAAATACATGATACTTCTGTTTTCGTAACTCTTCCCAGAAGCGCATTGAAAAACGCTCCTAACGTAGACAATTGAAAGCGATTTCAATTTCGAGAATCGCGACGGCACTGTAGATTACAAAACGTAGGGAATTTAGCAAAGCAAATATCCACTATCGAATTCCCTAGTGACTTTTGAATATTAAACAATCCCAGAACGTGCATCTGTAAAATAATTAAATCACGTCGGGCTCGACGTCCGTTCGAGAGCAAAAGAAAATAATAAGTATTCGCGTATAAATTAATAAGAAGATACTAGAAATTCACTTTACTCGTGGAACTTCCGTGTCTCTAACAATGGTACACCACTGACGTTGAAAGCATAAGAGCGAGAAAGATAAAGTGAGGGACTTGTAGCGATAGGGAAAAAGATAAATATGCACGCACATGGGGCCTGGAGATCTCTTCTCGGAAAGTGTTTCCAGTTTGAAAGGACGCCAGGCGTCGTATAGCCGACCACGGGCGTCGTCTTCTGCACCCTCCAGCCGTTCGGACTATTAGTGGGGTTTCAGAGAAGAGAGTGTATATTTGTGGAGGCGCGATCTTTAAAGGGAAAAAAGTCGTCGAAAGTCAAGCCCTAGCTGTCACGCGTCTCCGACGCCCTTTATTATTATTATTCTCTTGTCATTTCGACATATACCGGAACCTACTAACCCTTCGTCAAATAAGACACGCGATACACAGAAAAGCCATGGTAAATTTTACATATGGAAATAAATCGCATGGAACCTAGACACTTTTCATTGCGACTGTACAAAACAGTGTGGGATACAACCTAACCTTTGAACGATATCTTTCTTTTTTTATTTCGCATCCTGAAAAGCTACGACCCTACAAAGATTTATATCTGTGGTCCCATTCAGGATTCCATTTAGCGTAAAATTACCGTTCACTGCGTAACCACGAATTTTATCGCGAAATCGGCTGCTTTATCCTATACGCGCTATATATGTGTATATACGTAGACAGACAGTGACGTATACACCGGGTAAAACGCAGGTGCGTGAACGTATGCGTTTCTGGGTTGTCAAGCGTGTCAGAGAGTTTCCCTTTGATCTAAACAGCTGAAACCACCCTTGGCGGTCACCACCCTTATATCCTCCGATCCCCATAGGGAGGATCGCACGCGATGTCTACACTCGCTAAAAATTTCTTTTACTTGATTTTTCATTTTCTCTTTCCCCAATTTCGTCAATTCTCAATTTCTTTTTCACTTATTCCTTCCGACCGCCGCGAAAGCCTTTTAATTGATTTCGGCATACGTTAAGGGACGTTTGTCAAAAGCCTGAAACTGCCGAGTCCCTTTCCACGTTCATCTTTGACGTTCAATTAACTGAAGTGGATCGCCACCTCTCTGTTTTTCTTAAGGCAGCTTAATGCACCCGGCCAATTTTAATTACAACTCTTTACGTAAAGGAATTTTCAAAACTCACCTCTTATACACGTTACAAACAGCTGCATCCCCACGTATATTTTTACGAATAAAAATCTCCCTTCGGAATGTCATATTTTGTTCACGACGCATATATCCATTATCAACCCTGTTTTACAACCCTTCAGCAAGGGGTCCAAAGCACGATTATACTTTGTCTATACATTTCTATACCTATTCTCTCTCTCTATCTCTCTCTCTCGGTCTCTCTCTCTCTCTCTGCACCCCCGTATATGCTAAATCCACTTTAACGTGCACAGGTACCTCTATACGTGTTGCATGCAATACTCGTTGAATAATGTGTCGATAGGACGTGTGATAAGAATAGTTCGTATCGCATATGCAGCTACGTACATGTCCCTGTATGTACAGTTCGCGACAGGTGACATCGGGCAAATAGTATGTCCAAGACACGCCACCCCGTAAAGTACATTGTGTATGCAGTTATATAATAAAGTTTGCACGTAGTCATATACATATATATATATACTTAGGTATATACTGCACGTATAAGATTCTCTATGCGATTACATCCCTTTCTCATTGCAACCCCTCATTAATTAATGCAATCTCTTATTTCTCTCGCACGACACCTAAGACTGTTTTTTAAAGATGATATTACGTGACTAGTGGAATTATTTATCGTGGTAGATTTTTTTATTCAGTAAAAGGCTAGGGGTGTGTATATATATATATAAACCCTGATTCTCAGGGGTGGATTTTCTCTCTGGCGCGTCTCTTCGTTTCAGTCACCTTTACGTTCCACACAGGGTTGAAAATTCTTTTAACTCGTTCCGAGGGTTGCGCAATGGTATGGCTGTGCACAGCATCAGAGACGGGGTCGCATTTTCCATCTACTCGTAGTCGGCCTTTTGACCCTGGAAAATTCTCCTCGTTTACTTATACGAGTTCTTTCACCTTCTCGTTCGTTTGTTCATTTGCTTCTTCTTTAACTCGTATCATCCCTACGGCGCGGCCATAGCGTTCACTTTGACAGGAGCATAAATCTCAACCTGGGCGTCGGCCATTGTGAGCTTGTCAGAGTTTCAACGTTTCCTTCTTTAGAGATGTCATTCCTCTGCGTCATGCATTTCGCGTTTTGCGATTTCTCTTTCTACGTCTTGTAAGTAGGGTAGTGGCTGCGTAACAAGGCGTGGGGTAAGTTATAATAAAAGCTTACTGGCTGCCCTGAGGGTGAATTTCGAGAAATTCTATCAACTAAATGTAATCTATTGTAAAGCAGTGATTTGCAAAATCATTATACGGAGACTTGAAAATTTTACTATTTTCGAAAAACACTAATGAATCTTGAGACATCGTGCTAATTAATGAATAACAATACAAGAATAATCGATCCGCCACACTGGATCTATAGAGTGTAAAAACGTTAAAGGATTTTTGAAAATTTGAAAGTGACCCCTGATACATTTTTTATTCGAGCATCGTACTTGTAATAATGAGATAAAATTAAATTTAACGTTTATCATTATCCCTAAAAATAGTATAATACACTTGATGATTTTTCGTAAAATCTATTTAGATCTTTCGAAAGCTGTTACACGTCGTCTTTCGCAAATCATACCAAAGGTCAGGGAAACAAGACACTCGCGTTACATGCTATTTATAGCGAGCATTGCCAACCGCTCTGTAAGAGGTGTGAAACTGTAAAACCGCTCTAGAATGGACCATTATGAATAGACGTTTTGGCTCAGGACTGCCTGAATGGACCGTATTTTGACACGTTGACAGCAGGACCTTATTCTCATGGTAATATCGCATTTAAGTCTGCACGAATCGCTTTTCATGTCGTACTTCAAGGCGTACCGGTGCTTTTCGGAAATTTCTCCTACCTCCTGTCCTTCGTCTTTCTCTTTCCTCTACTCCCACTCGTTCTCTCCTTGCTCCTCTCTCGGTAAATCTCGCAGGACCCCATTGTCGCGCTAATGCGTCCAAGAACGTTTAAACGAGATCCTGAATGGGAACCTACTCACTGACGGCTTCCATTCTGCTATTCGTACTTCAACAATGGCGGATCGGCTGAGCTCAGACGGTCGCAGCGTCTACGGAAAAAAAACCGCAGAAAAATACAAAATCGTGAGCATCGACTTGTTTCTCAACATTTTCGCATACATACCCAGAATAATATATTTATCTTTACACCTGCTGAATACTACTTGACTCATATTTTTGAAATATTCATTTTTCACCGTGGCAGTGTCATTTGTTTATGTGCAGGGATGATTTAATTGAATTGCCAGCAGAGTGTCGAAGCATATCCCTTTATCTCGTATTTCTCACCCTCTAGCGTGTGAATCCAGTGATAATAAATCACACCTGTCACACCGGTTTGCTTTTAACGAAACGTCGAAAAATTGACAATGCCCGACAAAGTGACCCGTTTAAACGTATTTCGCCAAAATACACAGAAGTTACCCTTCTGACGTTTTGTCACGATCAAAGCTTAATTGAATTGAGTCGAATGGACATAATCCATACTTCGTCACGGGGTACCATTTCGATTATGAGACTCATTACAATGCCTCAAAGGGGGATGCTGTACGGTCTAGCCAACTTCCGGTTGGTCATTACCAGGGTTGCACTGTACGCCATAAATTATATATATATATATATATGCTACTCACCTCACCATAGTACTTTCACTTAAAAACGTGTGAGATTCCTAGAGAATGATTCCTGGTTCCGGAATGAGTGAAGGTTAGGTTATGTTAGATACACGCCTCGTAAATTTGTCAACATTTCCAAAGCAACAGCTCGTGTCAACATTTCTCATCCTCTCATTTCTCCCTGGTAACCATCACCGTTTTACCGTCCTTTTTTCTCACGCCCCTTTCATTTCCTACATTTTTTCTAAAACGACTTTCTCATTTTTTTCGTCCCCACCCCCTCCCCTCACATCATGCCGTAAGAGGGCTACGCATTTCCGTGACCTACGACGTCACAGTCAATCACAGAAACAATCGACGGAGCGTGGCTCTCTCTCGGAAACAAAGAAAAATAAAAACTCAGGAGGTC
The DNA here is from genome assembly GCA_030142225.1 of Pachycephus smyrnensis. NCBI lineage: Eukaryota > Metazoa > Arthropoda > Insecta > Hymenoptera > Cephidae > Pachycephus > Pachycephus smyrnensis. The sequence continues at coordinate 144,524 of JARQST010000429.1, read as the reverse complement.
CCAATGCCGTAGCGGCGTCGTTTTAGCACTGAGGAACGTTCTTCGTGGGCGCGTATCGCATACCGCCAAAAGCTATATATAAAAGCTCAGTAAAGCCCGAACATATGCGCGCTGTCTCGGTCCTGTCACACGCACGTGTTCCATAGCCTGTGCTTTTTCGCACTGGTGTGTGCGCCCGACACTGATTTGTTACTCGAAAATAGAATCGTGCCGTTTCGTTATACTCGCTGCCGATTAAGAAAGCCAATATTTACTAGATCGACGCACCCCACTGACGCAACGAAGAATATCAGGGAAAAAGTCATACTGCAAATTGGACGGTACATATAGATATATACTCCTGCTGCTAGAATAAAAGAGACTGTCAGATGCACTAAGAACCGGTCAAAGGTAAAATTGAATTAATCTATTTGGCTTGTTTTATTATTTTATATCGACAATACCGCCTATAGTGTATATACATGTATCCTATATGACTAAATTCATACATACATCATTTAACTGGAAAACGAATATCTATCTACCTTTTTCTATGTGTAACGTGGAAAAAGCGTAGCAGTGTGAATACAAATCTAGAGACAGGGAGAAAGATATACAAAGGAAAATGGACGAGCGGAGTCGTTTTAATTTTGCGAAATTAAATTTTTTTCAAAAACCACAAACGTCGAACTGGTACTAGTTCCTGTGTGCGTTGGCCGTGTAATCGTTCCGGGTACTTTAGACGCGAAATTAAACTTTAATGCGGGGACCGGTGCACGTTTTGCAAGTCGGCGAATTTTGTCCCTGCTCGTCTGCTGTACAAGTACCAACATATATATATATATATATATATATGGTATATATTACACGAGTGGAGGTTGCATATACTGTAGAGAGCCTCAGGATAGTATAGTATATGCTATAGTCTCAAAGAGAGATAGGTACTACTATACTATACTATTATGGTTAAGAAGAGGTAGGACAGGGTGAAGTTGGCCAAGAACCGCGAAGCTGCTACTATTGCTGCCCATAGCAAACCCTTCAACTAAAGGGTTGAAACCTCCATAGAGAAACCGAGTTTAAAGTGGTTGTGATACACATCCTGCTAAACTTCGAATCAGACCACTGTTGCGGCTTCACCGATAGTAGAGCCACCACTCGAATGTTACCCGGCATTCCCTCCGATCGAAGCGGAAAGTTTACGAACTATCGCGAAAACTTTTCAATGGCGGCTTCAGAAATTTCTACGAAAATTTCAATGCTTGTGGTTGAAAAGGAGTTGTCATTCTCTTGTGGGTAAAATCGATAAGACCCATCCTACTGTATTGATGATTACACGACAATCTGGGCTATCGATGTTATTACCAGGTTAACTGGAGCGGAATATTTATGGCTGACGATAAATCTTTATCGGCATGAATCCCAAGTGAGATTCACAATTGCTATCGTGTTACTGTGTTCTTGGTTAAATTTATCGTTTTATCGCTTAATTGCAACCTTTGTAAAAAAGACAGGATTCGAAATATTTCAATTGGATCGTTACAAGGCCCTGAGAGGGACTCTCTCATACTCAGCACACGTAACACGTCAGAACGTATTTAATATGGTAATAGCATGAGGCCATAGCGGTACGGCCTAAAGGCTGTGTTTTAAATAATCTCGATCCGTCACACGGTTAGTTACGGTACAGCCGCCATGAAAACTCCCATATGTTTTTTACGAGCAACTCGAGACCTCCCTTTCACGTTTTTGTATTCACGATTGTTGTCACGCTGCTTCTCAAAGACTGTAGTATTTCTATGAAGTAAACAAAAAATGTCTGCGACACGAAGAAGAAACAGTAGTTTCTCGTATTTCTTACCATAAGCAGAACCATACTGGGTCTATTTTTTTTTTTTCAAAAAATATAATTGACTAAATACCAAGTATACGATATATCATACCAGACTTTTTTGACTGTTCGTTGTGACCAAGAGAAAATTTTATTATCTGTTAATTAAGCATTTTTGATAAGCCCTGTACTTAATGATCTTCCACAATATTTTACTGCCGATGTTATAGCGCCGTGCATACGTGTTTCTGACACGTGGGGTTCGCTTTGTTTTGTGTCAGCCGACTAGGTGGAGTTTGAAATTTTGTTTAGACAGCTTTGCGGGTTCGTGAACCCGACTTCACGGCTGTTTTAACGCCCTCGCGAGCTCGTACCCCTCGATACACTTGATACCTATGCGAAAGATAGAGGCCATTCATTTTATCACGTTAAATTGGCAATTTTAAGAGTTCGCATATACGATAGCAAAAATATTTTAAATTATTTTCATAAAGACTCTCAGACGCTCGTTACTGTACTCTGACGATCTTTTATGATGCCTGATAAAAATTATGATGTCAGCAACGAAATCGTGCATGTCAATGTTGAATGGCTTGGTCGTTAACGCATGACTGGTACGAAGAATGCGCCATTGTTCAACTACAATACTTAAGAAAGACCATAACAAATTGTTATGACTTGTTATGATTCGATCTTTAACGTTTCAAGATTCCGAACTGTCGTTGTTTCTATACGATAATCATCTCTCGATGATTTATCCAAAAGCATAAAGAATTTACGCACAGTATATATAGTAAGTTTGATATAGGTTTTTGTTAATAAAAAAATTCAATTATTCGCAAGTTTTTTGCCCGAATTGAATTTTCTCCAAATGGATCAAAAGCGATCGAAAACGACAGCTGTCAAATCTGACTGGTACGTTTGTTATGGCTATTTCCAGTTATCTAGAATTTATCCAGGATTTCAGTAAAAAAGGTGTTTTCCCTAGAACCATTCAATTTTTATTACCGAATACTCATGTTGGTTGGCATAGGTACCTATTCATACCCCGCACATTCCCCGGTCTACAGGGTGTCAAATTTTACGAGGTAACGTATCCGGGGTAACATTTGTCCCGAATGGCCCATAGCTGAAAACGCGAATCGCGTTCGCCTCGCAGCGTTTTACCCGCTCCGGTATTATTTACAGCGAATTCGTGCGTTTCTGCATAACCCTATACCCGCACGTCCTGAGAAATACGATGGTCATTAATAATATGCTCGCTACGATATATCTAACCTCACCGAGATTCGGCCACCCACGAGAATCTGCCATTTTACAGTTTTATTTTTTTTCCCACTCTTATAATCCTCCTTTTTCCTTGATTCAACCTACACTCCACTGGACCATCGCTTTCATTTCATCGACCTCCTCCTACGTTTCTTGTAGTTGTCGACCTTTTCGCAAATGAAAAAAAAAATTCAACCGACTAGAAACTTCCGCCGGAACGGATTTCGACTCGATAAATCCAGTTGGTTCACGTGAGTTTTCACCGGTAGATAAAATCGTGTATCTCCCTTTCGATAGGCAGGTATACTTGATATCGAGAGAAGATAAAAGGAAAAAAAGTCCTTGAGCACCATGTTTATGTATGACGAAAAAGGTAATGTTTTAAGGGTGATTTTTTTATTTACATAAAAACCCCATCCCAACAAGCTTTTTGAGATTAACACTTCGCAGACCACGACTACCATCCCTTAGCTCTCACATCCCCTACACTTTCTCGCGCTTTCCCATGACTTTCCCAGGTCGAGCTAACATTTTGTTTTCATTTCGAGGACGACCACGATAATTCTCCGTGTACGCAACGACGCGATTTTATTCATAAATTTCGCGGTTACGAGCCCCCCGGGAACGCGACCGCCGCCATAGCCAAAAACAGGATTACCCACTCAGCGTAACGCCAGGACTACTTTCGAATTAGGAGAGTCCTGCTCCTGTAATTACACGCGATAATAACCAGAGCGGATATTATAAAACGAGTGGCGCCACTGTCGCGGGATATTGCACGACCTGGTACATATATACATACAAGGTGAATAGCCAGTTGCCAGTTGGCAGAGTGAACTTCGGTACGTTGATGAAGGCAGCTGGAAAATTCGATCAGGGCCGTATACACTCGGGAAACTTTAAACTATTGGTAAAACTATTTTTTTGCATAACCACTTTGTGAAGTAAAGATTTATATATACATTTACTATACATAGGTAAAAGTTGATGAGAAAATGTCCGTCACAGAAAGTAGGAGTATTACACGGATTTACTATGGAGTCAAATGAATATTAAAGAGTCCAAAGCACATATATAAGTCTCAAGCCGTAAGTGATCACGGCTTAGAAAGTTTTGATCCCTTTCTTGGCAGCTGACAGCACCGACTCCCTCCTACAATACAGTTCAGAAGCTTTTTTACATAGACCAAGTGACTTACGCTCGTCGTGAGTTTTCTGGCCACTTGCCTAGTTACGGCACTGTTCAACATCCGCCAGAAATTCTCTTGCCTCCTTCCTTTCTTTCTTTCACTCATTTCTATCCATATCTCGTCCACTCTGACTGGTTTGGTTCACGATATTAAACCTGCCAGAGTAAGTTACTTATTACCGTCCTACGTAACGGAGGCCAGTGCCAACTTTAATTAGGATTTAAGGTTAGTCGATACAAATGACTGGGAAATCTTTAAGATACCAAAAAAGTTTAACCTTTCTATACAAAATTGTATGGTAAAATTTTTAAAACAGATTTTTATTTATTTTTCTCCTCAGAATTGATTTTCGTTCCGAATACAAAAGCTAGTCCGAGAAATATATACCGACGGTACGATTAATTTCTTGGGCATTGAATGAAAATTATATGTAATACGTCTCGGGGGAAACTTAAGCCGAGAATTACGTGTGGGCGATCCTCAGTACAATACGTGCCAAATATAGGCGCCTACTCGGGCGTGATTCAAATCCCGAAACAAATACCTACTACCAAAGCCATTTCTTTCTTTTTTTTTTTTCATTTCCTCTGGAGGTTCCTGGTGCGTTCTGCTCTCACGCGATTCAGCCCAACCCTTTCTCAACTTCAACAATGCATACTCGGATTGCATATCGCTGCATCGTTGCACGATACCTACGAGCCGCTTCGTAATCTCTCTTATTCATGCTCGAATTGTTTAATGTCCCGTGGAGGTATATTGAAGTTTCACTGAAGAGACTCGATTATTTGTTTATTTAAGATGCCTATTGAATTTTGATTTTTTTTCATAATAAATAAAAAACTTTGTTTTTATTTACAGGCGGATTTGCAGAAGTCGAGGATCTCGATCCGGATGTACAGGATTACAGCACTGATGAAGATTACAATGACGTCTTCGATGCTACTACTAACGGGTGTGTATTATTATTTGATAATTTCATTTTTTTTGGGGGGGAAATCGTCATTTCTAAGTTTTCTTATATTTTTATATATTCACCATAGAGTATTACTGAGATCTGGTAATTAATATAATATAGCAATTTTTTATTCATCCTGTAATTGTATTAGTTGGAAATAAATTTCCTAGAGCGAAATAGATTGGCCGACACGTAAATGGATCGCCATGCGAAATCTATTTTAATTCGCCGTTCCTTGTAATACTTTCTATTGCCGCAAAGCCGTAGAGAAATTGGAGAATGAAAAAAAAAGAAAGGTGAAAAAGCTTTCGTTTCAACTCCACGAACGAGGATCCTTTAAAAAGCACTCGGAAGCCAGTCGAAGTGTCCCTAGGGATAATTAGTTTATCCTGGAATCCACAGTGCGGAAAGTACGAGCGAGCCGATATCGAATATTGGCTCCACGCGATTTGCGGAATTCAAATTGATAGTCTCGCTATATGTAAAAGGGTGGAAGGTACGAGAGAATCGCAGAAATCGCACGAATACCGTTTCATTTCGCAATATGAATTCCATCCGCACTTTCTGCACAGCTTGTCCCGAAAATACACACTGAGTTGAAGTAACAATAATACAAAAAAAATATAGTAAACAAAATATACATATTTTGCACAATAATCTATATATGCAAAATCATGCGCAAATATCGAAGCATATACCTATTATTTTCGATCAATCATTATTCGCACGACGACGTAATATATAAAATGCAAAAGCCATGAGATTCTCGTAGGGGTTGGGATTCCTCCCGTATGGGAAACTTAGTTAAGGGTGCCGCAGGGCTTAATAAGGAAGCGTCGTGATTGCTTCGAATCGAAAGCTAATAATGCCACTTCCTGTGTGTACAGTCTCGTTCACTGAGTCGTGCTGGTAGGCAAGCGCGGTAACCACTTCTGGTGCGTGATTAAAATTGAATTTCTTCATTTTACTTTCTCACTCTTTTTTTTTTCACCGCCCACGAGAACGGAAAGGCAATTTTACAAGGGAGAGGGCCAATTGAAAATTCGCGATAAATTCTCGACAGCCCTACGCGCCCTTCTGCTGGCAACGTACCTACGGCTTTTTTGAAATTACCTTCACCGCTTCCAATCCGTATGAGAACCATGCATTTTAAAGAGCTTTTTCATTGTATTTCCACAGGCCTTAATGACGTTACGCCATTACGTACTACAGAGGATCCTCTTTCCACGAGATAAATATATATATTGCGTAGAATAGGGTATAGCGCCATTTTCTTTTCTGTAATAGTGAATAAGCTTAGCCAATTTTAACGCGTCAGCTGTTTCCCATTAGTCTGCTTGGAATTGAAGAAAATAATAGAAACACGTAATCCTATTACCTTGATACTGAACCGGATAAAAAGGAATACGCGATAAGGGTTGAGTAATTCCGATAAGGGAATTCCCAAAGAGATAAATGATATTACGAATGTAAAATCCAAGCTGGAGTTGAAAATGGTTGTAAATTCGAAGAGCCCCGGTATAGGCGAGCACGTAATGGGATACGTAGGTAACCATTTATCATTGATTTATGTCGTCACGTAATGACACGGTGATACGTTATGCAGAATTGAAATTATGTGTCGTAACCGATCATAGCGACATATTATGATTATGAAACCGATAAGTTTTATCTACAAGGTATACGATCGCCATCGACTTCTGTCCCACCCGCTATATATTATTCCGCCCTAAACGCATCGCATCTTCCATTAATATTGATGCGTCTCTTGGACGGCTGAGCATCCTAGAAGCACTGCCTTCCTGTATCTATAGGGTGGTCGAAAAAAATATTCAAACGATTTAAGTGCCTAGTCGATTAACACGTGACGTCGCAGTAAATCATTCCGACCGTTGGGACATAACCGCTATGATTTAATCCTAAGAATCGTTGAGGAATTCCAAGGAATTTAAAGAGTTCAGCGTGCACGTATATATACATATATATAACCACTTCTCGGAAGAGAGATACATTCTTTCTCGGTAAGAAAGAATAAAAATAGAATTGCCAAACCTGCAAGAGTGAGAGTACGTTTTATAAGGTGAGGTCAATCCTATTATTCTGAAGGTGGACAAGGGTCACGTGGTCCTGACTTTCTCCATCTTATCCAACGGTCACGTCCAATATCCATCGTACGGATGCTGAGTGCATTAAATGTTAAAACTAAAACGGACGTTCAAGACACACTGTATATTTCTATCCTTGACCCCTACAATGGCTAATTTACGTTATTCTCTTAAAAAATTGAATCGTTACGTCAAAATTGGATTGATCGCTTTTTTTATTGATCCAGTACAAAAAATGTCTCAAGGGCAAAGTGTTGTTCTGATATTAAATTTTCCTTTTTTTTTTCCTTATAATTTCTAGATCTCTCACGAACCCATCATTTCCACTTGGAAGCACTTCGCGACGTCTATTGATATCCACTTTACTTGAAGAGACTCACAATGCATTATTTATAGAAACCCAGTAAACGCCTAATCCCTGTCTGAGACGGTCTTTCTGACTCGTGCCTGTCAGATTATTCGAAATAACCAACTAGGAAGTGACATAATGACGTTAGTGCAACGAACTACCCTTAGCGCTCTTAAAGGGTGCATACAGGGTGCTCTCAAAGTCTAGATCCGACTAGAGGAGTCTGTACCTAAACCAATATTTCCTAAGTCGAGTCAGAGGACACGTGATAGGATTAGTGTACCACCTTGCTAGGATAGGTATATACTCTTGGTATTAATTTTCATGAAAGTATATCATATTATATCTTACTATATATATTATATATATACTATATGCAAACCCCTGTAGTGATATACTATACATACTACTTATCATCACCACCGCCACTGTTTTACAAACAGGCGTCGTATAAAAAATGTATCTAAATTTCCTGAATATCACGTACAAGATCCAATTTTTATGAAGCATCCAAGGAGCTAAATGCATCTTAAATTCAGAATGCATTTTACTTTTAATTCTAATCGTCCAGTCTAGCCACTAAGTACTTTCTATGAAGTATTTCGATATTTGAACATTTATACTGAAATTCCTGTTCAAGAATTGTTCAATAAAAAAACTCATTAAAAAGTTTCCTACGAGTAACTGACTATTAATAATATTTAAAAAAATTGGACGACAAAGAGAGACGTTACTAAAGAAAAAAAAACTTAATGATCATAATCGATAGAGACGTGTCATTCCTTAATAAGAGTTCCTTTGAGAAAGTGCCAGAGTAGCATCATCGCTTTTAGGTATAAATATTTGATACACGTGCCGTGCCGTATGATGAAAATCTATAGCGTGTGGCGTATCGCAACGATGACGAATACGTCCTATTTGTCACAGAGGTATCAGTCGGGAAGCGATAGTTTCCTAGACCACCCGTTACGTTGGCCCATGTCCAAGGTATTTACCTATGCAATTATGCCCTCGTGAAACAAATATCGTAATAGGCCTTCGCTTCAGGGCGAATCGAGTATGTACGTCGGCAGTGCAACGATATTGTGTATCGCGGAGAGAAGTCGAAGTGGGTGTCCCGAGGGCCCCCGGGGGTCAACATTTCCTTTGATTAATCATTTCCAGTCACGAACCGTAAGGCAGGCCAGTCACCTTGTAACATAGCGAGCAGCGCAAGCCAGAGAGACGTACGACTGTTAAATCGCGTCATGTCCTGCCAAAAGGAACTTAAAGAGTAATAAAAAGAAAGCTCAAGAAATAAAAATAAACAGAAAAAAAGTACAGATCTTTCGTAGTCACCCTGTAGATTGTTATTCAGGGGGTATCCAAGAGAATAAGCCTTTTCCTGGCGCTCGGTAAAAACGTCTTATCGCGTTGATTAAAATGGCAAGTGAAATAATTGAATTCAGACTATTTCGTAGACTCGCCTGATAGTCTGCATAGGAATAGTCTAGGGTACCTGTCTGTATAGGGTGTTACATTTAACACGTGAGGAAAAGTGATGACTTCGAAGATTCGTCGAAGGAAAAAAACTTTTCCCTGTAGATCATATACGACTACACCTATATACGTTGGCAATCCTGCGGGCATGTGATTTAAATAATTGGCCCTGGCGTATGTACCCTTCTTTCAGCAAGATTCTCTCCCTGTCCACGGACGGCCACTTATCCACTCACCCGTAAGCCCGTATAGTCTTTGGCAAAATTGCGCTCACTCGCGTACGCCAAGACCTATGGACATTATTAAAGTACGTATCCATTGAGTATTATTATGTCTGCGCGTAACATCCCTTATTCTCTTTAGCGAGCATCTAACGCTAATTAACTAGTTACTTATGCAGGACTTTATGGAAGGGCGGTAGCAGGTGTTTAGCCAGATAGTCAAACCTCGTGAAGAGCGATTAGGAATATTTGGCGTATCCATATAATCCTAGAGGGTAGTAATGACAGTGATAATAATAACGTTGGCAGAATTGCATATTGTTCATTAGAATTTCATTTCCATTCGACAAATTACACCGGGCAACGTCCATCCCATGGATTTACCCTCTTAAGTACTTCAATGCAAATTTATATCTTATCACGTTTATGAAACATACAATAATAATGATACAGTCTCTGATTGCGTATAACAGTGTAACGTCGTATGAATTTTATAAAAGGCTAATTGTAGTACTTACTCATCTGTCTGTACCGGCCGATGACTTACCTATCAAAGCTTGATTTATATTCAATAACCAGCAGTAAACGCAGGGTTAGTTACTCCTATATGTGCAATCACGTCCTCCAGTCACAGTATGTATATGCGCATGCGCGTACACACACGATGCGGTACTGCATTTAAGGGGGCATCGCATATTGCGACCGGAGAGTAAACCAGAGTAAACCCGGTGATTGCCCCCCCCCCCCTCTCCTTTCCCTCTGGTTGCCAAGGGGTTGCAGAGATCCCAGGCGTGTCAATTCCACATACTAGAGTTAATGCGAATCCACAACAAGCGTCATTAACTATTCAAGATCTTTTACCGAATCAGTCACACTACCCACTGAAGGCACGACCGTGAAAATTGCTCCATTCACGTAGGTGGGTTCCTTAATGCACGTCACGTTGCTACGGCACTGCGCCTTCTGCCATTTTTGTATTTTTTCAAACGAATTCACGACAATGCTAACAGCAGGTGGCACGACGTTTAGTTAAGTATTGTCATTCATTGTGCCACGGGAGGACACCGGTCTTCTGGGTGCACCATAGAAAATTGCACATTCTACTGCAGTAAGTAATAACGTTACGTATGCTGTCAGACAATGCACTTTGCAATTGCCGTCTTGACCGGTAGTGAAGTGCAGTTGACAGCGAGAGGTTGATGCAGAATTTCATGAATGCAACGTCTGCTTGTTTCGAGATAGTCGTTATCGGTGATATCATAAGTCAAGTGCTCTATGGGGTGTTCATTTTTTTTAGCAATTGTCCAATTTATCAGGGTGTCAATTTCATCCCCTTGTGTTGGTCAAGTTTATTCAATGTGTATTATCAGCTGCTATTGCCAAGGGTGCATTGGGTTATTTATATACCCAGTGTCAATTATCCTGTCGATTCGAGTTTCTGCGCGAGATATTACATTTTACATTATTTATATACCCGGTGTACGTATTGTATACACAACGTGCTCAACACTCCTGGCAAGTAAGCAGGGTATAATTTGAGAAATCGAAAAAACGAAAAACATTCCTTGCACTCGAGATTGTGCATCGGTTACTTCCTACCGATGCAATTTGCTTCGTGCACACTGGTATACGTGAGCCAACCGAGCAATGTAACGGGTGTTCCTGTTGTGTATCGGTTTGATATTCATCGTCAATTTCTTGTTGATTTTTATAATTTTGAATGTTTTTTTTTTCAGAACCGACGTGGATGCCACATCCAGTACCAAGACGGGTACTTTGAAATTTGTCAGGGCCCCAATGAATATGACGAAAGATACAGGTGGGGTAGCACACATGCGTTGTGAAGTCGTCGGCGATCCACCCCCTACCAAGATACGATGGATGAAGAATTTGGCACCGGTACAAGAGGAGCCAGGAAGAGTGATCATTCGCAAGATCCATTCACAGGTATTGGTTAGGACTAGCAAGTAATCTATATAAGTGGGATCTATCGATCCCTATCACTCCATTCATCCCCGAATGATCCTGTAATGCGTAACGACCCTCGACGTCACACCCTTCTTTACTACCCCCTAGTGGACCCTCCTTTTCTTAACTGTCACAGGCTCACGAGCACTCGGCCAAAAATGTCGCTGGCAGTCGATTAAAGATCAATAGACTCGACGTGATAGACTCCGGATTTTATACCTGCTGGGCGACCAACGGCGCTGATTTTATTCAGAGCGAAGGAATTCTTCAAGTGAAACCTGATCGGCACGGTGAGTAGCTTTTTGTACACGTCTGACACTTGGAGCACTTAATATTGGAAGAAAATTCTTAAATTCTCAATAAAAAACATCCTCGTATGGCACTTATCCAAAAAGTGGATTTCTTTGGATAAATTGAGACATTTCGATCGTAGACGCCATCGTAAGGTATAGTTACGTAATGGAGCCTGTCCTCAGGAACAAGTGGAATTAAGTGACCATAAAACCGTGTACTTCCTTTCTAATTCCAAATGCGTGAATGAACGTAAGGGGGAAGGGACTCGTCCATATTGAAAAGTTAACGACCCCATAAACCTGTCAATTCCAAGTGTGGGATTCCGATCACGTTGTATGTAACATATAGAGGAAGACAGCCTGACAAGGTATATACTTCTAAATCCGTGTAGATATGTACTCTTAGTACAGGATATCCTGGACTTGCGAATGGATCGGTGCAGCTGCTGGTGATAATTGTCAACACTTCAGTCAGTCTTCGTGTAATTTCTCACAGTCATTAATAAAACAGCCATACTTATATATCCACACCATCAAGCTCCATACCAACCATAATTCAAACAACATTCTCGCGGTTTTCCCCTATTTCTATAAATATTGCAAAGATTGCACCGCGTGTGAGAAACTTTGCCAAGTTTTACGTCGACCCTCCGACGGTAAGCTCTCGCGTTGCCTAATAAGGTCTAATCTAATCTGGGCGTCTCGTCTCTAAGGTAGGCGGGCAGGCAGGCAGACAGGCAACGTAAGAAACGTTCCCCTAGTGAGAACAACGTCGGACCCCCCCGTGGTGAACTTTAATATTAGCACTCTGCAAGTCAAACTCGATGTAGGAAAATTAAAAGAGGTTCCCCCTCGTCGTTCCAACGACCTTGGATAAGGGACGGGGGAGACTGATTCGTGGGTAATGGCGCAGTAGGAGAACGATGAGAAAGAACAAGAAGGAAATAAGTTAGGTACCCGGGTGGCCTGTAGGGGCGCGACAGTCGACTGTACGTGTTTCTGTTTGTTCCTGGTGAGGAGAAGAGGACCCTTAATGTTTCAATCTACTTTGAAACGCAATGTCCCGAATGTTTTTCGGCTGCGAAGAGAAAAGATATGACGCTGGAAAATTGGGGGGCGTTAAATGGCCGCGCTAAAAGGGTGTCTGTAACGTTTCCCTCTAATTCAATTATCTACGGTTACTTTTGCTTCTTCACGGAACGAGTCTGAAGAAATGACGTTCTTCTTATATATACATATATATATATATATATATATACTATTAGTTTCATTATGGTTATCTCACACGAGTGCCAACGTATTGCGTATAGTTATATATTTTTCGACCACAGGGTATATACGGAACAACTTTTATATAGTGTCAACGGTTCGTCTCCCGTCTCTATTAGGCGACGAGTTTACGGCTGTCACGCGACCCCCTTAAAAGGCTACAGCCTCCATTTTCCTGCTCACCTTATAGATAATCCTTAAAAGCTAATGAAAATGCTGGAAACAAGAACCATTATGCTCTCAGGACTTGACGCTATCTCCCATTCTTGTCTCTTCGGAGGTCTTGAGTCTTTCCTGACTCTGATATACATACGGTGAGGATACACGGGGACAACCGGGATATAGAAGACCGAGACGTCGAGTGTGGCTGAAAGTTTCGTCGGGATGCCAGACCTCTCTATACATATGTTCTAACGTAGCCTGACAGATTTATGTCGTGCTCCGTGGTACCGAAATCCCCAGGGTGTGCCGAGGCCGATCCACCACCGAAAACTGAATTCCCGTAGACGGCCGAGGAAATCTTCGGGCGGTTTTACAAATTGAAACAGGGGTTAAGGGATCAGTGGGTGCCTTTAAGTTTTTCGTGAAAAACTCGGGGAGCGCCGGCGTTTTTCTTGTTCAACCAGATAGGACGGGATCAGGCGAGACAGAAGACGGAGAAGAAAATCTGCCGGAGATTTGCCGAGAGATTTCGCTAAAGCCACCGTGCGAGTCGCGATTCTTCTTTTTTTTAACATCCGTCGAGATTTACGGTTAGCGACTGTCTGCATCTGTAAATAATAAAGACGCAATAAAAATTCATCCTTGCTTACTTATCCAAGGACTCATATATTAAATTCATACTATATCCTATATATATACGTACGTACAGACCCTAAACCCTTTTCATATAAGGAATCACCGTTGCATTATCCTGCCCTCCAGACCGTTCAATTTACGTCCAAGTTAGTGCATCCAGCTTGAGAGAGTTAGGAACTTCTGAGGTATATATACATATATGTACCTTGTATATACGTATTAAGAGCATCAGGTTGTACCAACATAGTATGACGTAACAAACGTGTACGCCGACCGCACGGCCATTAACGCTAGTCCTGAAGGATTTTCTTCCAGGATGCACGGCAAATCGAATTTAACGTTTCCTCTGAGCTTCCCGTATACATACAGTAGAACATTACCTGGCGTATAACCATTAAGCGAAAATGACTGTCGGGCTTTCTCGCTGCTTGTCGTTACGGAATAGTCGTCGTTACACCGCGCGTGTAACGCAATGTAATGTAACGCAGAATATAAAGAAGGTACGGTATGCATCCCTATACCGATACATAGTGTTACTATGGTAGTACCTACTGCAGCCCATAGTAGGATTTACGCTTGGAGATTTATAGTCTGTTGCAAAGTGCTAGGAATTTCTAGGATATATCTAATACAAGGTACCTACTGGTCTACAACTATGATACCGTTGTAAGTTAACGATACTTTTTTCTTTGTACGCGAAAAATGACACTCGTAAACATTCTGATCTGGACTGTACTACAGTTTTACAGTCGTCCATTGAAAACGTACGGTAGGTACTAAGAATGTGCGGTAAAGTTCCATTTGCCTAATGCACATACGTAATTCTAGTACCCCCGGTATACAAGATAGATGCGGAACGTGGATAACCCTAAAAATGAGTATTCTCTTAACAGCATGTGGTACAGGTAAACTCGAAACTCGGGCATGAGCTAAAGGGCTGTGTTATCTGAAATCACGAGGTTAGTCACGGCCGTCTTATAAACTGCACCGTGCGGTTACCTAATCGCAGGCCACGATTTAACCTCGTATATATATATACGAACGTTAGGCTTCGTTCACGCGGAACGACTGATTTCCCGCGGCTTTTGGTTATATTCACAACGATCTGATAGATAATGCGACGAGGTTCACCTGACGGCTGATAACACGTGCTCCGTATACGATCCTCGGAATCCATCGATCATCCTTATCGGCGCACTACGTCTATCTCTCGAATAGAGGATTGCTCGACTATCGATTTAAACTCTCGAATTTATCCAAGCAAATAGGCTTCGTGTTAACGTCGCATACTATAAAATTCATTGAAATTGTATATGCTGCACGTTAGGTACATAATGTAAGAAGACCTTGTATCGTCACTTCGCGAACACCCTGTACAGATGCAACGGTACAATCTATGCTGGGCTTTATATGTAACATGCGTCCGTGCGTTTCATGCTCTCACAACATAACACGCCCTACGCCCAAAGGGCTGGAGGGATAATTTAGGATAACCGCATCGGTCAAACGCACACTGTTAAACCTACGCAACGTGCGGCTACGTCATCTCTTCTCGTCTGGCGTCGCGCGGCAAAACGCACACGATCGGTATTGCCACGTGTGTCAAAACACATTACGGGTTCGCCTTTAAAACGGGTATTCTAAAGTATCGTATCTTGGACAGGTACTGGGTATAGAAATAATTTTTGAATATATAGTGCACAGGGTCCTAACGGAATCGAACTCGAGAACCCGGCATGCATTGTGTCTGTCGTTCTTTATGAAGTCATGAAGAATCGCGAAATGTCCTCTCGCACAGAGCTTCGAATGAGATACGCTTCGTCTTCGTTAGTCAGGCCATGCACGTAGGGTGTAATTGACGTTTACGATAATAGAATTTCCGTCGGTGGCGTGCTAACGTTAAGCGCTCGTTTCTCGCGTATATAATTAAAGCGTCACGCGAAAAGGGGCTCGAAGGACGCGCCTCTCACGCCACTTTGTGCAAACACCCTTAAACGAGCTTGGTTGGACGTTCTTCGTGTGTCAAAAGATACGTAATATCCTTGAGAGGAATTAACTGTTTGCGGATAACAATACTTTGTGGGGAATAATTATTATTTGGAATGATAAGGAAAAATAAAATTTATAAAAAGTATTCCTTCACGACTATTAAGGGACTGTAGAGGTGTTTGATTAAGAGGAACATTTTTTTTATTTCATTATCACTGGGATCATTCTCTAATAGAGAAACGTAATCGCCTTTACTCGTTTACTCGAAGCTGTCGACGGATCGATTAATTAACGTTCATAGGGCACCTACCGTTTTACGTATACGTTTTTTGAGATCCTGAAAAAGACTGTTAGTCGGTTGTTAAAGTGGAATGTCCTTCGTACGACTTGGGAAAGACGGTAAAGCGTGAACGTTTGCGGAGTCCAACGCGGAAATACGAGAAGAATCGTAAAGCAGGTCTAAAAGTATACTCTTCGGTGTCTTTACCCAAGTAAACCGCATGCGTTTTTCACGGAAATCTGATGCAAGTCGGCGCCCACCTATGCTCCTATACGAAACACGCACGCGGCGGCCTCTCGCTGACCGCATCCTCCTATACCGACTCCCCACAACTCGGTGTGAAATTACATACCCGATCTAAGCAGACTCTTAAACATTTCTGACACCTATCGAATAGCGTTGATCTTAAATTAAGTGCGTGTGTCCCCTTTACGAGCGCGTATTCCGTACGCGTCGCGTAAACGCACCGTATGCGACGTTCTAAAACAGTTAAGACGTTAAAAAAAGAGAAAAAGCAAAAGCATTAAAAACACGCAGTGAAACGACCCACTGTGAAGGTAGTTTGATGTTCACTTAGCTCCTTCCTGCGGCATCCTCGAGTGGCCAGGGCTGGTGAGCCACTCGAAGAGTTACTAACGAGGGTTGATATATATGTGTATATATATATATATATATATCCTGAACACTTTATCGTCTCAGAAGTTTACGAAGTGGTCCAGGAACTGGAAACCGACGTCTACGTGCGTTTCTGGATTTTTTGGAGTAGGTCAGAAAAATTAGTGGATCCTCGAATTTGAGTATAAGGATGAAGTATATGCATTGAGATCGTCGTCACGAACTCTTTATATTTCGCTTGATGATTTCTAAGCAGGCCACCCTGTAGACAAGCTCTTCTCGGTACCGTGCCATGGCGTAATTCTCGGGCGTTGCTATCAGCTAATTCATTAAAAGGTTTCTCGGAGTAGATTCCTTCTTGTTGTCCCGTTCCGGCGCTAAGAATTCCACCCTGAGCTCTTATCTCTTATCCCTGCGACGCCTTTCCTTCTGCCTCTCTCCTTCTTTTTTTTTTTTCGTAACGGTCGGGAGTTCAGCCAGCCTCTGCCAGTCTTGCAGATAAGAACGCACGGATATTTTGTTTCGCCTTAACTGGCGAAACGTTTCCTTCGGCACCCTCTACTAAGAATTCATGAGAAAATTGTGTCTAGGATCGCCATGTTGTTTTTGGACGAGGAACAGACCGGGTTTTTACAAGGACGAGTCTTAGGGATGAAGATTGGGACGGTGGCGAGATTAAAATAAAAAGTAAGAAATAATAGCAAAGAATGATGACAGATATAACTGTTCATCTTCTCTTTCATCTCTTTCTCTTCCCTCTTCCTTTCTTTCTCTCGTACTCTCTCTCTCTCTCTCTCTCTCTCTCTTGCTCTTGAAGTTATCTGCGAAGAGCTCGAGTTTCTTCTGTAAGAAACTACCGAGCCGATCTACTTGACGTTCGCGGTCCTCCGTCTCTTCTGTACTGTGTACGCGCCCATAGAATCTGAGATTAAAGGCCTACGGCGCCGCATCGTGAATAATCTAGCAGCGCTGCCATTTGCATTTCTGGCTTGAGTTCTTGAGAAACGCTTCATTGTCAGCGCGGAAAGCTCATGCGCAATTCTGTTCCGCAAGAGATACGAAAGCGAGAGGAAGGACTTCCGTTAGTCGTTACCACGCCGATTTGAAATTCTACCGAATCCAACTGCACCACGTGCGATCTAATCTACTTACGTAATGCACTGAACATCCTCCAAGATATTTCTGACGAATTTCACGCTGGATCATAATACCTCACTGGAACATCCGTATGGATGAATTTCTTTTTTTATGTCAATACTTTTCTACAGCTATGGTTGATGCGGAAAAATTCTTTTACTCGTCGATGCTGTGCGCAGATGTACATGCGAAAATTCACGCGCCATTTAAAATGCGTTTTTTATGATTTTTGTTTCGAAACATGAACGTTTCGAACCAAACCACAAAACGGGAAAGCTCATAAATGGGGAAACGCGAGGGAACCTATCTACATTTCGGATTATCCCACGCACGCACGCACCGCTGCGTAGAAACGCTCCCATTCGTGCATAATGGTGACTCGCTCGTGTGTTTAAACTATGCAGGCACGACTTGTGTATTTATTAAACATGGCCTCCGGCAATGTGCGTATCTATCTATCGACTGTATGGCAGCTCCAAATTCACCAATGAAATGCGTCAGGACTATATATGCCTGGTGTATCTATCGAGCGATTCTCCGATAACGTGAAATAATCGAAGACACGGGGTATACTCGTATAGTATATATTATATAGTATACGTATGGTATATATGACTCTTTGTGGGAATATCTTGAAAAATTCTAACACCAGCTAGAAATAAGCTGCTTTGCCATATTCCCATTGCTTATTCAAGAAATTGATCGAACAACTTGAACCCGCTACCGATTAATTCGTAATCCAGAAGATTAACGAGAGTTTATCGAGAGTTGGCGCTCGAGCGTGTTTCCGATTACCGTTGGGAATTCTTTTGTAATCCCTTCGTCGAATGCTGACAATGTTTTCCTTGAGCTGAAACTTCGGGAACTAACCTCGAATTCTTGACGGGATCGATAGAAGCTGGCAACGTCTCGTAGAATCTGTTGATTTAACGTTTAAAAAATTAGTTAGGTTTAGCAACCGCAAAGAAACCGGTTTTCTCGAAAATTCTTTTTACCCTTATATACCTTAGATTGCAGTTTTTTTCTTTTACCATTATTTTTGCCATCCCCGGGATGTCAGTTCATTCCTCCTGAACAAGACGGCGGCTGTTACGGACATGCAAATGGCGCCAATGAGAATGTCACAGATGAAAGTTGCGAGGTTATGTTAACCAGCCTGGTAACCACCATTGAATATATAAAATCTGCAAATATCGAAAACCACCAAATCGCCAGCACTATTCAGCCGGTAACCACACTGGTGGTAATCAAAACGCGGAGGGCCTCCAGGTTGCCTGTTGAAAATGAAAAATTCAAAACTGTCATCGGGCCATCGTTGCGGCTTTTCAAAATGAATAAAGCCCCGAAATTATTTGGCAGTCTGCACGAAGCGCAACTGCTAGCTCGTGCGCGAAAACACCATGAAACGATACTGGGGATGACGTCTGCATCCCCTTCGCAGCAACGTTACAATAACTTGCCGTCAAAACGTTTATCTGCACCGGACAGTAGCTTGCAGTTGCACCGTGATAACGTCATTACAGGAGTTTCATAGTTACCGCAAAGAATTTTCAAACACGTCAAATTTCCCGCGCTGCACTTTCCGCCTCTGCCTTTTTGCACTTTCCACGAGCATGTTCTGCATCCGAGATTCTTGCAACCCCGAGAAACTCCCGTACGATTTTTAACATTGGCATTTCAACAAGGGGTGAGTGTGCCATGCAAAATAATCCCCAACGAGGATTAAGGCGGATTACGTTATAAACCGACGTTGCGGCCTAGGGTGTTTCGCTTAATATTATTTTATGCCCACCCGCTAGCTAATCCCCATTAGTGGAATTACATGAAATTATAATTCCGCTAGACGCCACACTAGTAGCCTCCCATTTGTCCCACTCCCCTCCCATGCACATGCATCAACCTCCTATGCAGCTGCGACCACCTATCTCGAGCTAGTTGATACAGTGGCAATACGAGAAAACAGAAAATACCTAATCCCTACGAAGAGATTAAAATCGCTATCATTTACTCTACAGAAGAAATGAAATCCTCGTTTAATCCAAAGGATAAAACAAACTGCATTTTACAAGTGGAGAATATTATGCAATACAGGGCGTAACGCGTCTGACTTCCTATAGCGTTATCCTTTAAACTCACACTCACGCGGGGAGGAGGAGTAACATACGTAATAGAGGATGACGTGCGCTAGAAGGAAGACGCTGGTGTGTCAGAATGGTAAGCAGGACATCGGTAACACGATTCCAGGGAATTCGTTAAGGTAGTCGATCGATCGACCCGTCAATTCGATTATGCAGATCGCACTTATCGCAGACAGCAGAAAGTCGGAAGGAAAGACGATGGAAAATAAAATAAATGCCGCTTCTCTTAAGTGTCCGCTCGCCAAAGGGAGGAGTCAGAATCACGTGCGTGGAGCTTTGCGTGCGTGCGTGCGCTATTGGATTGAATTCGAGACAACACTTACCAAGCCACCCTTATGAATAATGCATTATAGACAGCAAGGCATGCGCGGGCGTCGCGACCGATAAACTATTGGCCTATTTGACCAAGATTGATGAGACGTCCATTGAATATTAAAATCAAACGCTCGAGAATGAGCCGCGCCATTATGCATCTCTGATGCATGCTGCGACAGCAACAAAAATTTCCACTGTCTTTTGCCACGAGGTTTTGCTTTCTTTCCTCTTACGTGCTATCGTGTCGGTTCCTCTTCCGTTGGCGTAACTGGAAATCATCTTTCCGCTGCGCTCGCAGAAACGGATCTGAAAAAAGTGACGAATTTTTTTTTTAATAAATTTGGCAAAACATACAGGAGTCGTGCATTAATAACGTAGCAAGAATCGTATGAGCGATGTACTTGTATGCCCTTAGTCAGCGCTACTTTCGTATCAGGGGAGAGTCGATTCATTCAGAAACGCATTAGCAACTTTGAATGGTTCCTACGTAGGGTACTCTCGATCACGCCCAATGCTGTAATATCTGCTACGTAGTGCACAATAAGCGTGTCTGTATCAGTAAGTATTCGAGTAGTAGGAGAATTACCCGGGAGTGGGTCTGGGGCTGGGGAAGGGGAGTTATTAATGACCCCAGGCTGCCTTATCTTTTGCACTTCCTGTTTAAGATACATAATACGTGGGCTGCCAACGAAGTCGGTGCCACACACTATATCCGCGACAACGTTGCGGCTGCTTCTGTGTATGCGAATTTATCGTTCGACGTGAATGAAGTTTTCGGGGGAGTTTGGTTTTCGTACGACGCAACTCCTAGAACCGGAAGTACAGGTAGACAATTGTCGAGGACACGACTTGGATTTCCGGTCGATACAAATAACGAGGTAGAATTGAAATTAACAGTGCGAGACAAAGTTGTCTCGTAATGGCGAATTTACGTTTACTGTGAACGAATAAAAATCTTGCTATATATATTGGTTAACGATTCTTTTTAGTAGTTGATTTTCTGTATCTTTTTCTGAGACCAGTTCTTGTAATCGCTGTGAGAAACGCTAATTGATCGAGTATACTATAGGGAAATGGAGAAAAAATTTTAACTATCCTGAACCGGTAGCATCGAGATGCTTCTGAGGAGTTAAAGAAGAATTTGTTAAAGGGACGAAGGACGGCTACAAATGGTCGCTCGTTTACGAGCCGCCTTTAGTTCCGATTAGATCGACAGACACGCAAATGAGGACGCACCGAATTATGATAATTGATAAAAGCGTTTAGTCGGGAGTATAACGAAGCAGATAAGACCGTTTTTCCAGCTGGACAAACCTACATGCGTAATACAAGGGTTGAAGCATGGAACTGGATAAATGTATGCACATTACAATACAAATGAGAATACCATTTTGTCTGGGCGACCAACGTATACAGGGTTATATTCAAAGTTGAAATTTACCTCTCTTCTGTACTAAATCATCTTGCCAAATCTAGGAGGGATTTACTGCGACCAGATACCAAGTAACATGCAACAATATTCTGTGGGGTGACGGAGATGAAAATTTTGAGAAAATTCAAAAAGAAAAGATCAAAAGCATCGCGTCCTGTATTCCGTATAGGGTGCCTGTAAATCTTTGAAAGAAAAAAGTAATTTTGCACAATAATCATAGGGCTTTATTGTGGTTGAATTGGTTTTCAGGGAACACCCTCGATATTTACTTTGTACATGTATAAGGTATACATAGGTACTGCACGAGGAAGGAACGTCCGTGCAGCTCTAACAGTGGCACAAAGCAAATAATATCAGAAATCTGAATCTACCCCAGTAGCTTCGCGAGGGAGGGTGGACTGCAGTCTATTTCTTCTGCATCTCCTGCAGTGAATCACGGAAATACAAAGTAAATAAGAGTTCCTTTGAAATGTACTTGACAAGCTTGCCAACCTACCCTCCATTACATTTTTGTCCCCAACTATATTACAATGACGTCTTTCCCGCTTGCGGACACGCCTCTGCACAAGAACAAAGACAGAGTTGGATAACAATAAATTAGTAAAGCAGAACGTAGAAACTTTCTTGAATCACAACAACAACGTGCTACCGTATAATAGCACATATGATTGCGCGTCGGCATTGTATGAATTGAATAATGAAAAAAAATGTTTACCATACAAACACAAAAGTTAGGGCATTTTTTTACGTTTGTTTACCTCGTACGCTTCGTAGCCGGCATGAAGGATGTGTTTGCTCTGAAAGTTTTATTCGGAGTATCTAGAAATTGAGGAGGAGGATGACGAATCGATTATTTACCATTGAATTAACATAGCACCAAGGACAAAGAGCGATGGATCGTAGACGAATTCTGGACGATATTATATTTAAATTGAGTTGTAGGAAAAATAAGGGGGCGCTTCAGAAAAACGGCACTCATGAAACTTTCCTGCAGAACTCATAGCGAAATCAAAGCTCTGTGTTCGAGCGGGGAGATTTTTAAATTCAAATTTTTCAACAGCATCCAGATCAATTTGAAAACATCCAATGAATCCAATGGCCTTTCATCTTGGTTCAAATTGCCTCAGGAGACGTGAAATGTCTCGTTATTAATATGTGGAATCTCCCTCAAATCTCACTCAGGAATATCGATCGATCGAATCTTCGCCGTGGAGCGATTCTTCCAGTAAGAGTGCCTGCCAAAGTCGCAAACAAACGGGAGGACTTTAACCGGGTGATAAAGTGTCTCCGTAGTTTTTATCTTGCAGGAAAAACGTTTGTTTTACGTAGTGAGAAAGGACTCACGAGTCAAGATACGATTTTATTGCACGACTTCACCAAACGTCTCAATATAATGCGAACCGGCTGGATAACGAGGAGACACTTAAGGGGTTCTTACTATCAGTTGGCTGAGCAACAAGATCAATTGAGATCTATGCTCGATTCCTACGCTTTTATTTTTAGCCGCTTATAGAAGTCGTATATCTCATCGTGGAGTCAACTTCTGTCTGACCCAGAGGATCGCCGTTCTTTTAAAGTCATCAGCGAAGGAGAATGGAACATCCATCTTGGATAATGTACGGCATAGCTGATATTTCTCGACTTTCATTTTATTGAGTTTTATTGTTTTCGCAAGTTTTTCATGGATATGGGATGAAGCCGAGTTCATCGAAATTGTCTAGGTTCTCTCACTGCGCTGCTACTGTAAAATGTAAGATAAAAAGAGTATCTACAATTTGTCATCTTCGCGCTAGTAAAGAGAAGCGTGAAAATTGAGTCGACTCGCCGAAGAAAAGAGTTTCAAGAGAATTTCGACTTCTGCAGCCAAGCGTGTTCCTTTTCAACGCCTTTGACTCTCTGAAATCGTGTTTACATAAAGGATCGTGGAAGTGGTGGTGAAAATAAATAATAAATATGAATGCGCGCGCGATGTCGGAGATTCTTTTTATAAAAGACCTTCAGGAGCGACGCATTCCTTGTACAAAAGGAGGCTCTTCAAAAGAGTGCCTCGTCTCAGGATAGAAAAAGATTTAATCCACACGCGCTGGCTGTCTTTTTTAATATTACTGTGTCATTACTTATAACACTAGTCCAGCCTAATAGAGGTAAAGAACCCTTAGACGAGAAGGGGCCATACAATTCATTGAGGGATGATACTTATTAGCACTGGGGTAACTAAAATCAAGATAGCCGGGGTGTAAAATATATACGAATCTCTGAGAAGCTAATTATACGAGAACGATGGAGATGTTCTAAAAATGTCTAAAAGTCAGTAAATATCCAAGGAAGATCATGCTCATCAATCTCTATTATTTATGCTCTATGACCAGTCATTAGCAGAGCCTGAAAATGGTGCTACAAATTTAATTTGAAGTTCATTAAAGGCCATTATAAAATTTGGCAGTTTGGAAACCTCACCCTAATTACTTGAGACTTGAGGAAGACATTACGATACTTCAGCAAACTTTATATCTCACTATATAAGGTGAAAAAATGCTGCATCCAAACTGTCTACCATAATTGATCTTCTTGTTTTCTTTCAGGTGGTCGGATAGTTAACCCTGGTGCTGATGTTGATGGTTACTCCCCGATGATCTCTCATTTTCCAGAGCTGCTTGACGGGTAATCATAAAGTCACTAAACGTTACAAGAGTTGTAATTTTACGAGCCAAGTAACGCTCCCTGGAGCTTCTACCTTTGTTCTCTTGCTTCTGTTACAACTGCCTCTTGGTTTAGCATTCGCTCCATACGTGCGTTTGTAGTGTCGCGCGGTAGGAATATCTTTTAAAGGTCCGTGAAGAACTCTTTGACTGAGGAACACCACAGTTAAATCGGCACAAAACATGATGGTTTATCGTTGACTGAATGTAAATAGACTAGACACGTCCGTGTATTCTGTGCAGCGCGATTCTGATATGTAAATTATATATCCGTATATATCATTTCAATGGGTAAAGTCCATTTGTAGGTAATGGCGATACCCAGGTTTACGTGACACCGTATCCCATAAGATGGCCACTCTATTTACCTCTTCAGTCAACGGTATTATGATGGGGCAGATAGCATAGTTCTCGGCTGGTATATTAGATGGAAATGGAACGCAGTTTACAAATGGCCACTAAATGTTGTGTTAAATGACGCTGGTTTTTATGTTTAAATTCAATGTTTTCATAGTATTTTTATGATTATGAGGCTACTCGTGTACCTAGTGTTGTTGCAGAATTTGTGTATTTTTATACAAGCTAAGAAGAAGAGCACTGAAAATGTTACGGATATTGTTGAGACAAGGTGGTGCACTTTGTGTTGACGTTTTGCGTCAGGTTATATCAATGCGATAGACAGATTTCTCTGTGTAAATTTCATTTTGTTAACAATTCTGACATAAAATTTTGTTTGTAGTTTCAGCGTTATCTATTTATTTCAAATACGGTTTCTTTGGTGGGCCAAGTTTACTGTCATTAAAGCTTTTGTATTTACTACTCAAGAGGTTATGCTACATTCAAAGTATGTCATTCTTTTGCTGTTGAAAAACTTTGGATTTTATGCTGTTGAAACATAATGATATGTGTGTATATCCATTTTTATGAATGAAAGACCACATGAAATATTGTTGATGAATAAGGATTGTTGAAGTTATTAGGTTTTATTTGCTATTGATGTCTAAATAAATTGAAAATATTAATGTATGTATCAAATTATAGTTTTTTTATTTATTTTAATAGCACTGCAGATGGAGACAAGTTGGACATCTCAGGGATCGGAGTATCGACTCCACACATTTCACATTTATCTCCAACGAATCCACTTAGCATATTATCCCCAAGTCCTCAACCAACAAGCTCGCAATCAAGCACTGTCGACCTTACTGCACTCAGTGGCCTTAGTAATGTCAATATTCAATTGCCACCTGGCATGACCAGCTTTGCCGGACTACCAGGAGCAAACTCAATGCCCGGACGTAAAGACAATCATGAAGGAACATGTGAGGTAAACTTCTAACGTAGTATTATCATATTTTATCTTATATCTGTCTTATACTACCTTTATATAAACTAAAATGGTGACAGTAGATGCCATCGATTCATCATTATATTTTAGAACCCTTTGTATTGTACTTGCAGGTCTATGTAGGCAAAACTTGCGCCCAATTTCTTGGGAATCAATCCGTTTATATTCCCCATCCTATGACGCAAAAAGTCCTGGAGGATAAACTTATGCGAGCATTCCGCGTCATCAATTTTTCAAAGTAAGTATATTTTGTTGTCAATGATTGCAATTGTTAACATTACACATGAACTTCTTTGCTGTGCGATAGCATATTCCGATTCCCAGGAAACAGATACGTAATATCAGCTTATCAGAGGCTTTTGAGTAATGGCTCCTTATCAGGACAATAACTGTATCCCACATCTCGTTCTCGGAAACATTCTTATCATTCTTCAATAGCGTGACGATTTAAGATACAATAAATTGCATCTCTGCATTTATCCAGATACTAGGTGTACGAATGTCAAATACATTTCGATATCAGATTCTAGTTTTATACCAACTTCCATAGGAAATATATCAGTCTTTCTTAAAACAGTACACAACAAACTACAAAGTAACAAAGACAGCACACTATATGTTATAATTTTCAGTGAACTTTCGTCGAACTGCGAGGGTTATGCTAAACCATCCTTATGTTACTCCGTCTTCCCAATATGTCGGGACCCACCGAAAATACAAAAACCAAAGAATTCCGAAGCCAGCACGCAACTCTTCAATCTACTCAATGCAAATCAGGACGATCGTCTGCGACCTGATGAAACGGATGGTGAAGATAATCTGGATGATTTCGCGCGAACGCATGGTCTTCCACAGAAACGTAGTGCCGAGTTTGGTGCCTCGAGTTTCGAATTCACTCTCGACAAGGATGGCAACGGACCTAATCGGAAGATCATCAGTCAAAGTTACGGGGACTCACGATCAGCCGGAAAGAATGGAATGAACCGGAAGCTTCGACGAATATGTCGTCAGGAGTGCGAAATGCTGGAGAACGAGCTTTGTCGCAAGGAATACGCCATTGCCAAGAGGCATCCGGACATTGGACAGATATTACCATTGGTAGAATGTTCTGATTTACCTGCGGATGATAGTGTTGAAGCTGCCGATTGTCTCAGTCTTGGAATTTCCACTGAAAATGTGCAAGAAAGTGAGTTATTTTTTTTAGTACGGATGCTCTAACGATTCTAATGCACTGAAGATATATCAAATATTCATATGAAACTTTATATGAACTAAATGTTAATCCGTTAAATTATTTCTTGACAGATGATTATTGCTATTGGGGCAGCGGCAAATCTTACCGTGGAATTGCCAAGACTAGTGCTAATGGCCGACCATGTTTACGGTGGTCTCATCAATTCAATCTACAAATTTCGGATTATCCTGAATTAGCTGGACGGCATTCCTATTGTAGAAATCCTGGTGGCAAGGAAGCTCAGCCGTGGTGCTATGTCGATGCTAATAACCGAATGCAACAAGAATATTGTAATATACCGAAATGTGGTAAGCTAAAATATACTTGATTCTAAGCGTTAAACAGTAGACGTGTGCTGTTTGATAGACTGTAATATTAAATTAATTTTCATTCTTTCTATTTACAGTCGAAAACTTATGGATCTATGCTGTGGTTGGAGTCGTATTAACCGGAGGATTTGTTATAATTTTAATCTGTTATTGTTGTTGCTACAAAAGTCGAAAGTCTCGAAGACAAACAAATCATTTGCCAACTAACAAGGTAAATTTCAATATCCCAATAAAGTTAACGAAGATATTGTTGGCAGTACAAATACAATTTCAATAATAGATGCTGACTGGGATGCAGTGTGACAAAAATATTTACGACGGAAGACGCAGTACAACTCAACCAATGGAGATGAGTTCCCTCCTAGCAGGTCCGGGAGCCACAACTCCTGGAACCGGAACACTAAGTAGCGGAAGTAGTAGAACGTCCAATAATCGCGTGCCACAATTTACAATAAATAACGTCGTATTTATTCAGGAGCTCGGAGAAGGAGCCTTTGGTAAAAACAAAAATAATTTTCTATTATAGTACAAAGTACTCAACATTTTGTAGTACATTTAACTGCTCTCTAGCATTTTTCAAGAACGCATGTCTGTTATGCCATCTTACAGGAAAAGTCTACAAAGGAGAGTTACAAAGCGGAAACAAAACCGAGGCGCCAATCTTCGTCGCAGTGAAAACTCTCAAAGAGAACGCAAGTCCGAAAACTCAAAGCGATTTCAAAAGAGAAGTGGATCTTATGACTGACCTCAGACACCCTAACATCATCTGTTTGCTTGGGGTGATCCTAAAAGGTGAACCCATGTGTATGCTTTTTGAATATATGACACAAGGAGATTTGCACGAATTTCTAATATGTCACTCACCAAGATCCGATATTCCATTGAGTAATGGAACTGGAAAAGTATTGGAGCAACCCGAATTTTTACATATTGCCTTGCAAATAGCATCAGGTAAGTTATCAGTAAAATTTGATTATTAATCCCAAGATTATTCATAATAAATATAATTTAAAATATATCCAGGTATGGAGTACCTAGCCGGCCACCATTACGTACATCGTGATCTAGCAGCAAGGAATTGTCTTGTTGGCGAGAATCTGACTGTAAAAATATCAGATTTTGGATTATCACGTGACATATACAGCAGCGACTATTATAGAGTCCAGTCGAAAAGTTTACTACCTGTACGATGGATGCCACCAGAATCCATCCTCTATGGAAAATTCACTACGGAATCCGATGTCTGGAGTTTTGGCGTAGTCCTCTGGGAAATTTACAGCTATGGTCTACAGGTAATTCAAAGATTAATTGTATTATACAAGATATAAAGTGATTAAACTTTGTCTTAATTATTGTCTTTATATTTATAGCCGTATTATGGATACAACAACCAGGAGGTAATTGACATGATCCGCTCGAGGCAACTCTTACCATGTCCCGAGGATTGTCCAACAATGATTTACAGTTTAATGATCGAATGCTGGCACGAAGTAGTAAATCGCAGGCCGCAGTTCCCAGAAATTCATCACAGACTACACAACTGGTACACGAATCAAACCTACCTAAGTGACTTCTGCAATGACTCGGTTACCAGCTACTCAGGAAGTAGCCATAAAAGCACTAATAAGACAAACTCAACACAACTGTCAGCTCCAATCTACAAAACCGATTCTTTGAACCGAAAAGATCCTACTTTCAAGGTTAACATGGATCCCAATCTCTGCAGTGTAAATGATCACAGTAGTTCCATTAAAATGCTACCACCGAACTTTCAAAATTCAAACTCCACGATGGATCAAAGAGTCTGTAATTATGGTGAGCACAGTACACCTATAAAAACAGCTGGCTATCAAAACACGACAACAAATGTCAATTTAAATGATTACAACGACAAACTATGCTGTTCGCCAAAATTAAGCGGAGCGAAGAAAGTACTACCATCGGTTCCACAACCGATACCAAAAACTAATCCACCAAATGGTACCAGACCTATGCAAAATGGTGCACAGTTGGTAGTGAGGTTACCGGATCCCAGTAAAGTCATGACGGAAACAAGAGTGTCAAAACGGGATCCATAATGTCCTGGTATTTCATAAGATTCTTCAAAGAAGTACCGACGTAGATCGCAGCACAGATCTCTGCAATCGAGAGCTAAGACAGTGTGGACTCTGTGAAAGACGTCCTCCTTATCCCTTGGAGACACAGAATAGTGCTCGATTCAATAAAGTGCATATTTTTGCTAGAAACGTTACGTTCGTTCGTAGCACTTTATAACCTTCTCCATCGAGATCGGTCACGAGAATAGGACTTCCCGGAAGTTCAATGTTCATGATCATGTTGGGTTGTTCTTTCTTTTTTTGGATGACGGGTATTTTTCCTCAGACTTTCATCCTTCGATGAAACTTTTTCAGAAACTCACAGTGCCGTTTAATGATGACGTCTTTTTTACTTATACTTTCCTTCAATGGATGATGGTACTCTTATCAGTTATGAGTATTAAAGAGTGATTCATTATCGGAAGTCCAGAGAACAGTGGAGGATTACCCTGAAGAGATCGTTATTATATATTTTCTCTATATTCTGTTTCAAGCAGAAGAAAAGCGAGATTGATGTATTTGAAAATATAGGTACTTAGTTCGAAGTACCTAATTATGGTATTTAAGTGTATTATTTATTTTAAATAGGATATGCGTACTTTATACACACTCTGTTCCAAGGAAAATGTTTTACTTAGGCTATACGTTTCGCTTTCATGTAAACGCGCGATTATGCGTTAGAGAAGGTGAGAGCGTTCCTTTTTTTTTATATTAGTTATCATATAAGTTGTATTGTTTCCTCCTGTAATTTTCGACTGAACGCACGTATTCCACGGTATTTATTGGTATATGTTTTAATCATGGTTTTTTTTACAAGCTGCAGAGTTTACCATTTTTTTATATAGGTCTGTGGTACCGTGTGTTTAGGATGTCAGTATTTGACGACTGTAATTAATAACCGATTTAAAATCCATTGGCTGTAGTTTTCTTTTTTGAGAAATTTGCAGAGCCGCCTTTATACAAATTCTATCAATACGACTACGTGTCTCTAGTGAGGATTTCATGAGATCGCATAGGAGAAATACGTAGTGACGTGAGAATTGAAGCGAGTGTCTTTTTATATTTGTAGGCACAACAATTTCGTGAGCGTCGTAATCTACGCCAAATAATTAACACTAATCAATAACATATTACAAGATCTTTTGTACGAATCGCATTTAATCTGGTTATTCCAAAAAAAAACGAAAAATACAAATAAACAGATTGCTGTACAGCACCGTTGAAAGAATCCTGTGTGTATCCAATGATATTCACTATAAAAATATTAAAACCAATAATGGCACAATCTTATTTGCAATAACGAGTGTCGCAAAATAACACATCGTTATTAAATCATTAGAAAATATAAAAAATCCAAATGATAAACGTGGCAACAAGCGTGGCCACGGTAACGAAAGACTTGAAAAGTTCACTGCCAAAATGAAATACGAAATTCGCAAAAAAGGCATAAAAAATAGAATTTTCATTTCACAATCAGTTAACGTCACCCCTCCACGCATACAAAGACATTAATCATAAATCTTATGCCAATCAAATACGATATTGATCCAAGTAAATGATTTCACTGTCTGTCCTTACCTAGACTGTCCCATCTTGAGATTGTTGCTTCCCAAAATGTATGTATAAATAATGCAAAGCCATAAAAAGAATATGTGTATAGAGCATAGAAAGGGCAGACGTGAGAATCCACGCTCGTCCGTTTATTTCTTCCAGTATATTATCGTTTTAAACGAAGTAGTAGGAGAAGCACTACCCAACGACCATTAGATGGATTTCACGCCTGCCCCAAAAATTATTAGAGTGAACATTAAGCGTTAAGAGATAAACTACCCGACTTATAAGAGACGCCACGAAGCGAGCGAATGAAGAAAAATAACGAGAAACTGTGAGAAATAGGACAATGCGAGTTGGATACTTTTTATAATTTTTTATAGCGATAATCGCAAGTGAATTTCTCGCTGACGGAAAAACAAAAGAAGTAACCGACAATGACGATTACTGGTTGTCGGTATTCGAAGATCCTGATTCCGAAATCCGTCATTGACGATATCGATCAGTCGTTATAGGCAATAGCAAACGTGTACTTTTTGAATGAAATAATAGAGAACAACCCGAATGAGACTTTAATAAATAAAGTATGACGAATCTCCAGGGTGTCGATTATCTTCCTTAATTATTATTATTGTATCCCCATAAATTCCTGTGTCGTTCCCCACGTCTAAATCCATCCTTGATGATTCGTCGCTATCGAGAACTTAGGCTTAACTAATTTATGTCAAGTATTTCAATGGCGAGCGAACGATTAGTCACGTAAGTTCTTTATATATATATATATATATTCAATCAAATATAATATACAATTAATGTTTTTGTAAAATATGTCGCCTCTGTATATTCGTTTACCACACCCTGTGTTATCCTTGTTTATTATCCACTCATCAACATAGTGAAAATTGCTGTATAGAAAAATTACCCGGCTGATTTTTATCCGGACGCGTCGTTGCGTGTCGACCCATATTCGCCGAATGGGAAATCGTTGGAAAAAATGGTATACGTGTGTGTTACTAAATGGATCGCGAATACGAGATCGAATCAGAGTAAAAGTATAATGTACGATAAATCGTTGTGTAATTTTGCAGAATCTGTAATGGCTCATGACATTCAGAATTAATGCGCAACATTCATACAGAAAGGTCCTGCGTGCACGTTGATGCATTTATTAGTTACTAAAGTGTAATTAAATAATTGAGAACGACTTTTTCATTTGAGAATTTATTATGAATCATTTCTTATTAGTCGGTCTTCTTACGTTAATTTTTATTAAATCTTGTGTTGTTTGCTGTCCCATGAGCGGTTTTATCTGGAATTCTACTGCGGAAGAATTCGTAGCACTTTCTAGTATTAATAGGTTTTTGCAAATTCATAATATGAATGGGAAAGCGTGCCTGAGCCAAGATGGTGATTTGGAAAAATACAACTTTAATGGTAGAGGCATAAGAGTTTCGGGTTACGAGGTATGTTGGATGCGAGTTAAATTTTGAATTTTCTTTAAATTTTTCAAAAATTCTTTATCTTTTCAGGAAAAAAACATACTTATGTTTTACGATGATGACACCAAACTTACTGGAGTTTACGGCGACGTTTGGACACTTCTTTCAGAGTACCTTAATTTTGAGTATGTTAGGAAAGTCATTGTAACGAATTTACTCCTAAGTCAGGCGCATAGAATCTGAAAAATTGTCTGGGCTTTCAGGATGATTTTAATAAGGCTTGAAAAACCAGTGTATACTCTTATTCACACCACAAGCAATGAAACTAGTGTCGACTTTACCTATATGCAGGGTAACAATACCGATATTCTTCTACCAATGCATGTTTACAATACAGTGAACCGCATGGATTTCACTGAACCCATATATAGAAATTAGTAAGTTCTGTGATCTAATTTGATTTATTGAATACAAAAAAATTATTAATTTAGTATATACAGTTACAGGCTATATATTCAGCGTGAATTTAAAATCGACAAAACTTGGTTATTTAAGTTGTTCAATTGGCAAGTTTGGCTGATCATACTTATAATATTTATAATATTCGCTAGCGTCAGTTATTTCTCAGAAAAACTTTCCACACGGATTTCAAAAACGAGGAAAGAAAATTTTCCACCAAAGGATCATGTGTTCTACAATTTCGCTAGGATCTGCAATCAAGGTTCCTACTTTTAATAATGATCTGTAAAAAATAGATTTGATCAGTAACTTTAAAGTTATTTATACAAATTTATTCAGGATACGTTCCACTCGATTTCGAGAGTTCAAGAATTCTTGGAATTTCCATGAGCATGTTTTCCTCGCTGATACTGATAGCATACAGTTCTCAACTGATATCACACATGACACAAAAGTCATATACACCACCTTTCAGCAATCTCCAAACTCTTTATGCGGATACTAAGTACAATGTGATATCTTTTAAGAATACAGTAGTAGATATTATGTTTCAGGTATATGTTAAATAGTTAATTAAATTTTTAATCATTTATTAAATCATTCTCTCATTTTTATTTAGGTTCATCGAAAACGCCTCTACCAGTCGCTCCTAGATGAAAATCGTATATCATTCATAAACTATAATGACACAGAAATAAAACTGGCTTGCTCAGATTCCACGAATATTGCTATATTTAAAGCTAACAATGTTGTGCTAACAAAAAACTGTAAGTTGGAACCAGCTGGTCGAAAATACTATGAAACTTGGATGGCAGCTGGATTGCCTAAGGGATATAAGTACCGACGTATCTTTAATAGAGGGTACGTCGTACGAATACTTAATTTAATCATTTATGTTAATGTCTTAGTTAATTTTATAAAATTAGTACCTTTATAGATACCGAGGCTTTATCTTTTGCAGAATAAAAAAACTACGTGAATCCGGTTTTCTCAATGTACTGTCGTTTCGTTGGGGAAAATCTCAAATTGTACATTATAATAATTTCGAGTTTATATCGGTTACTATGCAACATGTTGAAATGATTTTTTCAATTTTGGTTTGCGGTATGATAATGTCTTTGATAATACTTGTTATTGAGAATATAATGTTCTTTGCAAAATATTGGTAATCATTCACTTTAATTTAGAGTGTTTAAAGATTATTGATGTAGAGTGGTAATAAATTAAAAGTATAGCTTCGTCTTATCATATATTAGAAGAGTTGTAAATTATAAGTAGAGAAATAAACATCTGCGATTAATTTCACTGTCAAAACACTTTATTATTCAAGAGCAATATGTTCAGGAATAACTTTCGCCACTTTGCGAAATTCGACTGCCAATGTTTTCGGACACTGCATTTGCGTCCAACTAATTGGTATCATAGAAGCACCTGTAAGAAAATAATTTTCCTAAGTATTGAGGAACTGTTTGGCTGCTGAAAATCTCAGAGAATCACATGTATAATATTACCTCCTTCGCTATAAGCTATAACAACACCTAATTCATTTTCCGCTGTGGAAAGTTGGTATGTGTGCACATCAGTCATTGGCATCTAAATATTGTATTGGAAAATTCATAGAATGTGAAATGACATATTTGGATAACGTAAAATAACGAACGTTATAATGCTTATATCTAAGGATACAACTCGAGCAAGAATAATATCTCCTGGTCGAAAAGATTTATACATTTCAACCCTGTCTTTT
>JARQST010000429.1:95551-109911 GCA_030142225.1 Pachycephus smyrnensis | reverse complement strand
TTATATCTAAGGATACAACTCGAGCAAGAATAATATCTCCTGGTCGAAAAGATTTATACATTTCAACCCTGTCTTTTTCTGTTGCCCTCACGTCTTCCTTTCGTAAGACACCTCGGTAAGGTCTTGTTAATACAATATCACCTATACACTTAATTACACATTTGCAAAATCTTTGATTGACTATTGTCACCATCGCTGTCACAATATCTCCTGGTGCAGGTACAATACTTTGCTCTGTCATGCTATGTACTTCGATTGTGCAAATCTGAAATACATATATATATATTCAGCACATATCCAAATGAAAAAACATTTGAATGCATTGTCTGAATCTCATACATTTTCATCCTTTGCCAGTTTAACGACACCAGCAAGTTTTGAGTAAATGTATCCATGCTGTTCATATGTTCCTGGACCTGGTATATTAATTTTATCTGATACACATAATCTTTGACCTGTAAAGAAATAATAATAAGTCAACACATTATACTTCCACAGTTATACTCTAATTTTTCACTGCAACTCCTGCAGCTTATTCTGTTTATGTAAAATTGTTAAAACAAATATAAAGTTAATTCAATAAAACATGCAATTAACAAACACATTAAAAAGGTATAAGAAATAATTGGCAAATCGATCAATAACACTATCTAAATTTAATTAATACGAACAATTAGGTTAAATTTACACGAGATACAAGTTAATTTTGTTTACAGATAACTTTCTAACTAACCTGGTACGCAAATGATAGGGTCTTTCAAATTATCCATTGTATAATATTATGTCACTTTGAAAATTTACACGAATAAAAGAATAAAAATTCAAAATAAACTAGATACATTAAATAGTATTGACCCCGGACGAGCTGTCAAAAAAGATTCTACAAATATTCGTTTTACTTGAGGTTACGCTATAAATCACATATAAGGTACGTTCCGAATTCACTGCTAGTACTATGGGTATGTTCCGAAATGCACTACCCTATCGCTGTGTCCCTGTTTATCTGCATGCAATTGAGTGAGACACAACCATACTCGCAGTACTGGGGTAGTGCATTTCGGAACGTACTCTGAATAAACAGCAGCGTATCTACTTTTGACCAATGACGTAACTTTGAGACGATTCGAAAGTTTTTTTTTATTGAAAAATTCAAAGATTGTTAATCGTCTATTGCACGTGTTGGAAGACATGTGCTACTTCTGGCATGAACTAAGGTTACTGTGTCCAACAATTGCGGTCAATTTGTATGGCTGGTCAGGCAAGCATATTCATATTCCATTTAATATTTCAGGGATTTACTGAAGGATTTGTAAAACAAAAAATGGCTAGGTAAAAAGTTTTATCAATTTTCATTATTCACATTATCAAGTTAAACCTTGACAATTCTATTAACATTAAACATACTTATGTCATAAAATAAACACTGTACAATAATTATATCATCGGTATTGCCTTTAACTTCTTCTTCGTCCAGAGTTGGTTCCCTTAATTTTGTAAAAAATTCAAAAAATTAATAAATATCCCATATCATACCGAGTGAAATTACGATATGTGTTGAACGAGAAGATCAACAACATTATAACGTAGATTATTATTCACAACATCAACGTGAAATAGTAATCGAACAATTAATTAAATTTCGTACAGTGTCCACTAAACATTGAAAACACTCAAAATACAATAGAATCCGATAAAATTCCAGACGATGCTTAGTGTGGGAAAAGAGTAACAGATTAAAAAATAGTTTGATAATTCTCCCGCGCAACATCGCGTACTAAAGGGCAAGACGTGCAAATGCCATTCGCAAAGTTTATTGACGAGAATAAAATCGAGTTAAAAAAAAATTATTCCCGCACAGTCGAACCACGCAAAACGGCCACAACCTTTTGATTTACAAAATTCTACTCCACATATTCTGAGATTCAAATCTCGTT
The DNA here is from genome assembly GCA_030142225.1 of Pachycephus smyrnensis. Taxonomy (NCBI): domain Eukaryota; kingdom Metazoa; phylum Arthropoda; class Insecta; order Hymenoptera; family Cephidae; genus Pachycephus; species Pachycephus smyrnensis. The sequence goes on along the minus strand of JARQST010000429.1, from coordinate 107,977 downwards.
ATCCCTTCTTAAACTTAAGCAATAAAATTGCAATAGTCTGGAATACAATGATCCAAATAAACGTGGCAATAAATCCATTATATACGGTGGGTTCCGATATAGACCATCCTCTGGCAAGCATTGCCCTGATAGATTCTGTGCTTTTTGTCAATGGCAAAACAAAACTAATATATCGTACAATGGGATGCATTCCTTCAACTGGCCAAATAATTCCACAGAGCATAACAATTGGTAAAAAGGAACCCATTGCCATGTACGTGGCACTCCTTTCGTTCTCGCAGGAACAGGCCACGACGAATCCTGAACGAAAAAATTTGTTTGCTTAAATCCAACAATCCTCTTATGTTTGTTCGATAGAAAAATGTATTTACTTACCGAAACACATGCCGCACAATCCTGTTAAAATTGTTAATGTTGTAACCCATCCTATATCACCTTCGCAAGTTACTTTGAATACAGCAAATGCGAATATCAGGACCATTAGGGTTTGACCAATCATTACTACAAACTGTGTAACAACTTGACCGAACAAGATTTCAGTTCCAGTTATGCCTGAAATTCATTAACGAAAATGCTGTTTTTTTAACAATTTTTCTATATTTAGATTGCTGTTATAATTTGTGTGTATTATCATTAATTACCTGATACCAAACTCCTCTCTAAGAGACCCTCGTTTCTTTCAAGCAACATAGCCCCGGACGTCAATGCCACGGAGAGGAAGAAAATAATTCTGTAACAATTGATATGCAACAATAATTCTGTAGCCATTGATACGCAACATAATCGATTGTGTTTATTAAACAAATTGCCATTAGCAAATTATTACTTACGTAAGGATAATTCCCGGAGCGGCAAAGTCCGTGAAATTAGGTTGTTCCGTTCCATAAATCGGTGTTTTGAACTACAAGAAAAGAAAAAAACTTACTCAGTAAAATAAAACGATTGGAAGATCATTAGGTATTTCATTAGAGATAGTTACGTCAAGTGGAAGAGTTGCTAATTTTGCACTATAATTACAAGCCACGATAACCTCCTTTGCGAAATCCTGATAAGAGTACAATAAGTCACGTTGAAGCAATTGGCCAATTTGCTGATCTATAACAAGAAATTAACCAATGCATAAGAATACCAACAGAGACAAAGACAAGATAAATAAAATATAAAAGACTTACTAGACATATCCATAGCAACATTCATATCAGAGAACAATACAGTATAATCGTCGGCGTCCTTGCCCTGTTCAATTCTGTCTATCAGAGAATTTGAATAATTTGCTGGAAATTCAATGGCGCCCCAAGCCCAGCCACTCTTTACAGCATGTCTCGCTTCTTCTTCCGTATCATATGGCAAAAACACCACAGTCCTTTTTTCAAGATGTTTCAAGAAACGACAACTCAATCTCGAAGTATCACAACCGACAGTAGGTACGCACGGTTGCATGCTGCTGTTCAATTCATTATTAACAATCGCCATTTTCAATCCAACAGGATCCTTGCCAATAGACAAACAGAAGAGTATGATCTGTGCCACTGGTAAACCGATAATGAACGCCATCATGCTAGAAGAAAAAAACCCAATCGATTAGCAAGATCCTCAAATTATTATGAATGTAAATAAAAAATTGAATTTTTAATTAAAAAAAAATTATTCAAGCCTACCCGACGTTTCTCCACATCCACAAGAAATTTTTCCATATAAGCGCTTTCATATGCTGCGGATCCAACATTTTGAAATTCGAATTCGAGCCTTTCTCTTCGGGCGGCAATTCAGGCACCTGTTTATACAGATTTGATTAATAATCGCGAATCAAGTAAATTTCTCAAATCTATTCTGTACGACGTATACTTACATACTCGTCGTCCGTAACAGCGACGCTTTTTCTACGGCTACAGATGCTAACGTTATCACCAAACTCTCCACTCATCTCATCGTCGATGTCCTGAACAAAAGACACAAGTGGCATTCTTCTCGTTTCAACAATTGCGTAAAAGAACGAATGAGAAAACGCGATAAGGTTATTGTCTTACAACTTCCGGTGGTACTCCAGTGACACTACTGAGAATACTACTTCTTCGTCGAAGTCCCATATTCTGTCGTTTACTCAATTTCAAGAAAACTTCCTCCAACGTGTCCAAACCATGAAGCGCCATTAGTTTCGTAGGGGATTCCTCAGCAAGGAATTTACCCCCTCTCATGAGTCCAATGATACCAGCCTGTCTAGTTTCTTCGATATAATGAGTAGTGATAATGATAGTTTTATTTCCATCCTTGGTGATATGAACCAAATGATCCCAGATGCTCTGACGAAGAACAGGATCAACCCCGACGGTGGGTTCGTCGAGAATCAATAATTCGGGATCGGCCAATAAAGCTGCAGCAAATGAAACTCGTCTCTGTTGACCGCCGGAAAGATTTTTTACGAATCGATTTTCAGACGGCAATTGCAATAACTGTAACGTAATATTTTACATAATTAATACAGTCATATTCGCAAGTATTAACGAATACCGAAATTCGAATAGGAATGAAATTACCTTCAATAAAAATTCCAATTTTTCATCAACCTCCTTCGTAGTCATACCAGCACACCATCCAAAGAAAAGAAATGTTTCTCGTATGGAGAATTCTCCGTATAAGGCAATTTCCTGCGGCATATAACCCACTCGTGGTCCAGGTACACCAGATCCTTTCGATCCAGGCCGACCGCCCAAAACCCAAATTTCCCCAGAATTTAAGCGTCTTCGACCCACGATGCAGGAGAGTAACGTTGTCTTTCCACAACCGCTGGCACCCAGCAGCCCGTAACTGTGCAACGAATTAATGATTATTATCATCAAACGAGGCGAAAGGGAGTAAGTCCTCATTCATTATAAAGCTACCAAATTCGTTAATAGCGTAAACTGGAACGACATTACAAAAAGCATTATACGAGAAATCGTTAAAAAATTTCGAAACGACAAACGCAAATTATTCTCTCCAGTAATCAAAATTTGTCAATTATTCGAAGATAACGAATTTTGTGTCGCGCGCCAAAAAGGAAACTATTCAGCTGTTGTTTATTTAATTCGTGAAGCACCAGAGAGCTGGAATCGTTAATGGCATGTTTATTCAGACACGTCAAATGGATTTATATCTTCACGTATCTCGGAAATTAACTAATTCACTGATGTCAATGTTCAAGGAACGTTGACTATAAGTTCCCTCGTACATCACGAAGGTGCAGGTCCGCGGGTCAACGTTTATTCGATATGGAAGAATTTCTGTTTGCATAAAGAATATAATACTAGGAATAACGACGTTACATAAAAGAATTGCCATTCGTAATGGCCAATCGAGCTTCATACGACATTTTCTAGTGTAGCGTTTGTGAAATGCTGACTTCCGGTTTTGCATCGACATCTTTCTCACAAGAATATAGGCTAGGTTGAATAACATTCCACCAGCTATTACGTCAACGAGAAGGAATCGTTAATAAAAAAGTAACTACCGATACGTCACTCACATTGTACCCTTTGGTACAGTCATATTGAGTCCATCAAGAATGACGTTTGGATTGCTTTTAGGACCATATTTTTTGAAAGCCCTCCGTACGCAAACGGCTTGTCTTCTTCTGGTAGCGACAGTCGAGGTTTGAGGTTGAAATTGAGCTCTTCTTGTTTTTAATTCCAGTGACGCAACTTGCGCTGGCGTGGTCGCAGTGGCAGCCTCCATTTTCTCTATATTCTCGATGAAAATATAGAAAACAAGTTGACAATAAAATATACCTTAATCATAGTCGGGCCGCGACATCAGTTCCACTTTGAGGGGACTAACTTACATTGCGATACGTAAGAAGATGGCCCCTCAAAGTGGAACTGGTGTCGCGGCCCGACTATATATATTAGTAATCATATCCGTGACAATCTATTAAATGATTTTTTTTAACGTTATTAATTAATTATATCATATACGTATTACAGAACTTATAATTATTCGGTAACATTGCCGATATTATTTTTACAACAATTTTGCCTTTTTTCCATGTGTTTATCAAACTTGTGGAATCTGATCGTTAAGCGTGATGCTGTGATCGAAGACAGTACAACGCACTGAATGTCGCAACGGGCAACTGTTGCGTTCATGTTGTGTCTGTGACTTCGTCAGGGATAAGTATGTATACGAAGTGATTCAGGTTTCGCCAGTCGACTGTGAGGTACCTGAAGCCGATAAGTGCCGATTCACGCTGAGTCTCGGAAAACTGAATTCGAAAGTAGAATTTTTCCGAAACAGTACGACATTACGTCAACGATGTAAATTAATTAAACTATAAGTACGTTTACGTCACAAATAGCCACGAAATATGGTCGAGATGAAATGAATCATCAAAATGCACGTGAATCTCTAATGTTCGATGATTCGAGTGTAAATTTTCACTTTGGAAATATTCCCAAAATTATTAGCAATTCTAAAGTAACTAGAGAGCGAAGACGTTTGACTCGGCGTAAAGCGAATGGTCAGTCCCTGTAGCCACTTTGTAATTCATCAATGACGTAACATCTTAGCGAACTCTCACCTACTCCAGCTGGATCGACTAATCTTATTAAATAGCACACGGTATATGTATATGGGAGTCGTCTGGTAGAATAGACGTGGTAAACACCTAGCAATATATGTTTTAACTGTCAAAATGGTGGATATGCCTGTGTACATACGAAAAGCGACGTATTCATTAACGCGACAAAATATTGGGCAAATTTCGAAGAAAACGGTCGAACAACCTTCCTATTCAACAGTTCAAACAATGACGCCATTTTTTTTCTTACTACATGAATTTAGCCGACTCTTCCATAGATATTTTATGGGATTCACCCGTGACCAGTGTCGCGTATCCTCCATATAAAACTCTTTATAGAAATTTCATAATGTCAAACATACGCAGGATTGTTTCGAAGGAACCGAGGAAAGATATTGAAGGTCATCGTTTCGAAGAGAGTGCGTTATATAACAAGTTTTTCAATTTCACTCAGTAATAAATGACCTAGCAAAATTTCAACGCTTCGCGCGTCTTAGCTGACGATAATTTGGAAATTCAACTTTAAACGTACCGTAGTCTCGGCGATAATGGAAAGGGGTTTTGGAACGTAACTTTCCAAACGATGTATGATTGTTAAGTGTTTGTCTGGATTTCGGACAAAGCAAAGAAAAATAATAGTAGTAGTTTTCTTTTTTGATGCTAGTATTTTACGTATCCCGTAATTACTCTGTTTTCGTGGGAGACTGGAAAGTCAGGTCTGTTTAACGTAAACTGATTTTAAATCATTTACATACGCATACACGTCTTTACACGGTAGATTTGTTTGAAACAAATCGACACTGATTGAATATTCTACATTACAAATATGAAATCTCCTTGGAAACTCGTAACCTGTTTCTTATGTGAATTTGATGCCAAGTCATATTAAAGTACGTTGGCAAAGTTCTCAACAGTATATATATACAGTCGGAATACAGTCAAATACGAAAAAGCGTGTTGCAATCGAATTCCGACGAATTGGTAAATTCGAATAAGATCGTATGTAAATTTCAGCAAATTCTCATAGATTTCGCAATCGATAAATAATCAACAACAAGTACGCGAATCATCGTTCAGCGCGAATTTTATCAGCGTGGTTAAGTCATATAGAGAGAAAAAAAATCTAACAGCGTATCTAACAATAATTTGTTCCTAATTACCGCGGAAATGATAGAATAAAATCGTATCGAATGCTGGAAAATCATGAACCGTCTCGCATCAACAAAAAACTGACCACGTGAAAGGGATCACTGAACAAGATTCCTTCCTCAAAGGCTGGAGTGAATCAGTCGCGAAGAAACTCCCAGTTTTTAATAAGAAACTATCTCCGTTTTTTCATTGACAAATACAAAAGCAACGTTAATCAATTCACGGAGAAGGCGATTATCGAACGTTTTTCCTTGATATCCTATTCAGGTACAGTAACCGTAAGACAATTAAGATCTTCACAACGGCAAACCGAAATCGTTGATGGCGTCTACGAGGAAATTCGCAAAAGGTAAATCACCGCGTGATATTAAGCATATGACAGTTATATCTGAATGGGAAAAAAGTACGATGACACCAGACGTCTAATGTATTACGTGTAAAGAATGTAAAATTAAAAAAAAAACATCGAAAATTCCCACAGAGTTTAATACCCCTGTAACCAGGAATTCTATACCAAATTCCAAGAACACTAACTGTTTAATTGATCACATAATTAAATTGCATGGCTATCCTTAAATTGGTTTGGTATCAAAGATCAAATGCGGTCATTCGACATAAGCCTATTGTCCGATCCACCCTTGTCCAGGTGTCTTACGTATGATGAATCAATCGATGCCAAATCAATGCACAAAGGAGTTACAGTCGATTAGGAATACTTTGATCAAGTCGATTGATGCTTTTTTTAACAAACCTTCAATCGCTCCTAAAAAAAATTGCAAGCTGTCCAGTTATCACTTGGATGCACTTTTTGTATTTCGTTACGATACAAGAAAGATCCTTTCGAATCCTCGGCAGATCCTTTAATGCAAAACGCAACCAGTCGCGATTACACTGTCATCGAAGAAGGTCGTAAAATCGAAAGGGAATGGTACCCGGACAAAGGAACGAGAGTGGCTCGTTCGCGAAGCCACTAAGAACTGGCTTGGTAGCCACGACGGAGAATCAAAGGCTTGTGCAACATCGATGCCGCGTACCAAAGTGGGAATGTCCAGACGTATAGGAAGTGGGGATAAAATTTATGAAAATGAACGAAGAAAAATCAACGGAAATTCTTAGTCATTGAACAAGGGTGGTGAGTCCTGGGTGAGCTCAGATTATAACAGGTAAAAAAAGAGATATTAAACTTTTCCATTTTTAGTAGCAAATTTCCTTCCCTAAATCGTAACGAGTGAATCAAGGATTCGTTTGATCGAATCAGCTTGAAAGTCTTGATTAAAGACGATGAAAGAGTAACGTGAATATACGTAAACTTTTCTAGTAAATCATGAAAATTCATATTAAACCTGTAAAGCTAGTACGAAACCTGATTGAAATACAAGCTACGATATAGGTAACTAGTTTAACCGTATTTTATATGATTTTTCCAACATTTTTCCAGACGACAGTTCTTCGCGTGAGAGTCTATGCGCATTCTTGTAACGCGTATTGCATAGAGTGAAAGTCGCCTTGAATTTTGCCAAAACGTTACGGAAGTTAGAATTTTTTTACAGAAACGACAGGATGAAGTAAAATTGTCACGTATTCTCCAAGGAGACAGTTTCATTGTCATTATCACGCTATCGATACGATACCTGACGAATGCGCTTACAATAGAAAATGACAGTCTCGTTATCCATTAAAATATCATCGACGCCGTGATTCCTCCGATTTCTCAAAAAAGTTATTCAGTCCAGTGAAAAAAAAACTTAAATAATCAAAAGTCTTATAGATATAGTAACATACGTAAAATTTTATCAAAATTTTCATTTACTCGACGCTCCAAGCGTCGAAGTCTCCAGCCTGAAGCAACGAAGACAGTCGTATCCAAAACTTTGAACGTGGACGAGTATATTTTCTCGCGTTGTGAAAACAAGATGAGAAATCGAAATTTCGACAGAAAACGAAAATACAACATTCTCTCTACGAGGATAGAAAACAAAGCTTGCGCTTGCCGATGCGTGTTGCAGTTGCTAAATTGCATATCCTCTTGCAGCAATTGCAGCGTCAATGACACGATCGCATAAGGAAGCGAAATTTCGAGTTATATATACAAAGTTGAACTCCAATCAAGATGGCGGCACGCGACAGTCATTTTCGTAGTCCAAAAAGAGCAAAACAAATTAGGATTTTCCACAAATCATCGTAACAAATGAGTCATCGCATTTCTTAGGTTACACGTAAACCGGTATCGGTCAAAAATCTTAAATTACCTCTAGTCTCAAATCATTCTCTACGACATACCAGATGCGTTATAACTTGTCATGTAATTTCGTCGTATTACCGTTAAAAAATACAAGCCGAGTTTATTCGTATGAGCTTCGAATACGTTTTCCAATGTTATGCAGACGTAAAATGGAAATGGCGTCGGTTAACAGGCTGCTAAATGAATCTAACACTTGTCACTCGGTCGCTTCGTACCTAAGTCAAGGATAGTGATCTGTCTTGGAATAATAATAATAAATCTTGCAAACAACTCACCGCGAGGGAGATAATTATTTCACGAAGAAACTGGAAATTCGAAATGGTCCAATATATCCTTCACTCTCCTCAAAGAAGATCGTACGAGTCGACGATGAGAATTATTTTTTTGACACGAGAAAAAAATTTGACCTTTGACATTGAACGGACCATTCACAGAAATGGACGACACTGACAAATCGTACACCTTGACGACTACTATACGACTAAAGTTAAGACCGATATGTCTGTCCGTAGAAAATGGATGAATTCGTCGAATGTGGCGTCTCTGGAAAGGTAGAATGTTGCAACCTTGACAATTTCCGAATGACTTTCGCCGCCACGCGCACCCATCGTAATAAAGAAATTAAGAAATCTAGACTAATGAGGATATATCAGATGCCGCGTTTACTTTATAAAATTACAAATATAAATACTATACAACTTACCAGCTCATACCGTCAATGTCGTCTGCTTGTGCAATATCATTATGTATCACAATCCAGACGGTAGAGGAAGTACGAGGTGAAACGGCATAAAATATATCTCTTGCGTATCCTTTGAGACACTGAAAAAAAGAAACTTGATAAACACAATCCAGCAACTGTGCGGATACGAAAAATGAATAATTATTAATCACGGTAAAAGTAAGGATGGGACCTTAAGAGAGAAAAAGAGGACATCCTTGACGTCTGGAATGACCGTAATAGACATTTGCCTTGTGCGCGTCGTTTTATTATTAAATTAGAAACCAATCTCATTAACATAATCAAGCGATAGACGTCATACCGTTTACAATTGACTTTTGTGTTTTGTGAATATAATAATTCTTAACCATTAGAGGGAGATGCATTATCGATGGACCGATCTATGCTTTTTTAAGTTACTATACAAGTATATGGATTCTCTATTATATTAAAAAAAATATGTGATACAATAAATTTAATGATTTCATCCACCAGAATTGCTGCCTCGTCAAATTTCCACTTGTTGACCCACATTCCCTTGAACTGCAGTTATTGCAATTTAATTGCATCGTGTGCATCCCAAAGACTAGTCAGTTGATCAGTCGTGAATTTGGTGTTCTCGTGAAGGAGCATAAACAGTTCGTGCATAATAATGTTCACAACAATATTTTTTAACAATAAACGTAAACATTCGCACCATAAAGAAAATAGAGTATCAAAGCATAATTCTGCATGTGCATCGCCGGAGTGCGCTTTGATCCTTGACGCCGCTGTTACAGATGCATCCACACGTAATCCGCATAAATCTCGATCAAGCATTCCAACAATACGTATAAGTAAGTTGAATGAGAAAATTTTCTTACGTTTCTAACACGAGATGCTATGCAGCAGTTGCACAGTTCTTCGCTGCACTTTCAAAGATGCGTGCGGTAGTAATGGCTGTTTGATTACTTCAAATAATCAAAAATGGCCAATTGCATTATCTTACAGTTTAAAATTAAATATTATATACAGTAAGATGACTGTATAGTACGGCGGAAGAAATGATCATCGAATAAATCATTCTCGCGATACTTTACTATTTCATTAAAGTCTTGAAAGACTTGGATCCGAGATAAACTTCTACGTCAACAGTGCGAAACGTCATTAGAAAAACATCAAAAAATACTCACGCAACCAATTGGACGACGATGACGTTCTCGAAAGCGGGAATAATCATCTGGCAGTCATGAATATGTATTCATTCATGTTTTACATTTGTCCACGAAGACTTCACCACGTTATTTCAATCATTAAAAAAAGGGTGTCCTATCATCGTAATCGATAATCAGTGCAGCAAGCATAGCAATGCAAGTCGCAGGGTCGCTTTACAATATAAAATAATGGTCATTGCAAAAAAAAACAGAGGGACAGCAAAAAATTGATAAATAGAATCCGCTGCTTTGCTTTGATTTTTGAAACAGTATAAAGATTCATCCTTTGACGTCACAGAGCGACACGAGATGAGAAACCGGATTTACAACGTGAATAGCAAGTTCTTCAAACTAAACTTCGCACCCAAGTCTCTTTTACAAACATATGATCTTTGCTCGCAGATTTTACGGTCGCATTCTTGCAAGGATTTTTATGTGGCTGCACCATTTTCATTTAGCTTTGCAATTTCGTTTAGAATATTATCATAGCAATATCGCGACAATTAACCTAAGATCATCCATTTCCAGATGATTATGAGCTGATCCAAAAATAATCTTCCAGAGAAGAAAACTCTGCAAAATTCATAATACAATTTGCACGACCCGGCTACAATTTATTTTTTGCTTTTGCCGCGAGAGTTCAAAGATGGCCGTCGGACTGCCTCGGGATCATCCTAAGCGTTTGAATTGTTCGTTTTGTTAAACAGGTTTACGAATAGAAGTACCGATAGTTCCTTGCAGAAAGACTCGATCCTTGCCTATAGGTATATGAAGACTTTGACCTTTCAAGAGTAAGAGAGGGAATGGCTAAGCTAAGTTAAATATGTTGTGTTAATAAATCGATTATTCGATTTTAATGAATCTGATGAGAAATATAATTTTCACGTGTTTGCAATAATACTGCATACCCGGCGTCTGGTTAACGATGACATTGACACGTTTCCAATAAGCGACAAGGTTAACCAGAGTCCGTAAACCAGTTTCGTTATACCTCAACGCTAATGCGTGGATAACATTATGTATATTCGATGAATTATGTTATTTGGCAATTATGAAAAGTCGAAATAGTCCGTGGAAAGTATCGGACGTCTCATTCACCTTCAGACATTTTTTCTTCGTGTACTTAACATTTTTTTGTATAATATAAAATAATATATAGAAAAACAGGTTGTATCTCTTGATTGACGGATATTTTGTAACAGCGTTACGTAATGCGAGTGTTTGTCACAATTTCGAAATCCATTCTTTTTGAATTGAGTAAAAAGAAAATTGAAGTTAATGGTAGGGATTTAAACAGGACGTCGAAGATGACGAGTGCAGGATTGAGAATACGATTGGTAATCCTTGTTACCTTAAAAAGAAAGGATAAATTTAAGGAATTGCGTTTGTCATCAAGCTGTCAGAAATAATATACCAAGAAGGCTGAAATTTCAATATATATGTGCGTCTTGTGGATAAAACACAACAACCTTCTGCTAATCCTCTACTATCTCAGATAGCAAAATGATATTCTTTGGACGAATGAGCATTCTTTGCATATGCTCAGAATGTATTGGGATCTATTGAGAATATTGAATACATATTTCGAATGTTGATGATGAAATTAGGATATTCTGAGAATATCATATACTATCTGGGATTACGAGCGCAATCTATAAAAACAATCAGTGATTAAATAATAACGTCGACTGAAGATAAGTAGACTTGGGCAACTTAGAGGATATGGTGTCACATGAGCCTGGGTGTCGCGGACAGTAGTGAATCGAGTTATCGACTGAGATGCTAACGTTATGAATGTACCGAAAGATGGTGCTGAAGGATGTAATAAGCAAAACGACGACGAACGGCAAAATTGCAAATGCCAAACATCAATTGTTAAGTAATACAGTGGCAGCATTTGGAAATTCGTTTTTTGGCCATAACTTGACAACCGAGAGGAATCGTGACAAATGCCTTTGGATCTTAGAGTACTAACGATTACAAAACAAGCACGTAAATGAAAAATTTTTAGATACTAGGGGTCTATTGCGCGCGCCGAACCAGCATCCCATAAACGATTAAAACATTTTGTTATATCTTTACATTTCTAAGGCAATCACAATCTGTCAAATTGATTGAATGCAGTGAACGCGCACGCCAAGCGGCAAATTGAATGACGATAGTAACGACCAATCGGCATCACGGAAAGGCGACAACAATGCTTTCAAATTATTTTCGACATGCGGTAAATCAATCCCTTAACGCGCAGCCCGAGTTAACTCGAGGAATTGCCATTTAGTTGAGAAGAACCCATACGTTAAAGAATGAACTCTGACATGGATCTTATACTAAGGGGATTCATTTTTGCATCTGGGAGAACATAATCCGGAAATGCGATTTTGGGTTGTAACTCTTCCCGTCTTATCCTCTTTTCATTCTAGTCGCCTTCAACTTTTCGCCAGTGTTTCAGTATGGCTACTTACACGGATGTCTACTACAATTGGAAAAGAAAAAGAAAAGAATAGGCCACTTACCAAAAAATCTTCGTCTTTGATGTGGTCGTCTTTCGTAGGTACTGTTCACAGGTCCA
>JARQST010000429.1:20422-95451 GCA_030142225.1 Pachycephus smyrnensis | reverse complement strand
AGAAAAGAATAGGCCACTTACCAAAAAATCTTCGTCTTTGATGTGGTCGTCTTTCGTAGGTACTGTTCACAGGTCCAGTCCCTCCTTCGACCCTCGAGGTCCGTTCGCGCGACGATTTGAATATTGACAATTATTTTTCACTACGCGTATTTTCGCGCACGATAAAAAATGACTGCATTTATTTAAAAAAGCTGATTCACTGTGTTACGCCTTGTTGGAAGTGGCGGTAAAGGGTAATGAGTATAGGAAGAGATGATGTGAGATGAGCTGAATGCTTGATACAAAAAAACCTCAAGAAAAATATAATAATGATGGATCAGATACCAAATAATTTTACAAACATTACAATCAACAGAAAACAAATGCAAAGAACCGAATGAAGCAATCTAGGGTACGAAATACACAATCAAAGTCCAGCCCCCACGAACAGCATGAGTCCGTCTAACAGATACCAAATCGATGGGATTCCAACCTTCGAAAAACTTCAATCGCGAACACAGAACAGGGAAGGAGGAATCAGGCTAATAAAAAATCGCGATCATCCCTAGTCAAATCCACCGGAACGAAAGACCGCGAGCGTAGCACCCAACTGAAGTTGGGAGATCCTTGAGGGATCATGATTAACGCTACAACCTCCATCACCCCCCCCCCCCCCAAAAAAACCGAAGTTTTAAACAGATTAGACATAAGGAACCACATTCGTCACTGGCAATGAACCCCGTTAACCGTCATTCCCGCGCGAAATGTTTCCCCAACAGAGAGGGATTAGAGTTTCCCAGGTGACTGCAAGTGCACCTATACGCGAGGTAGAGTAGCACAAGCAACCTGAGAGGAACGGGACTGCTGCCCTTGAGAGCACAGTAAGGGATGCCATCGCCAACCCAAGACTCCCCACCGCTCACACCGTCTTGGTGCATTTACTACGAATTGACAGTGATATTAAAGTGATATCACGAAGAAAGTATAGCCCGAAGGAAGAAACAGGGAAAAAAGGTAGCACAAACAGAAAAAAGAGAAAGAGAGAAGAAAAAGATGAACAAGCGAAGAAGAATAAATCTTGGAAGAGGTATCAGAAGAAGATAAAGAAGCAATAGATGAATCTCAACAGAGAGATCACAGCGTGAGGCACAGAGAGACGGGGGAGGAAGATAAAACGGAAGGACGTAACCGTCCAAGAGTTCAATACGGAAGATCGGCTCTCGGAAGACTGTAGCTCACGCCGATACATTCTTCCGCATACCAATCAGTACCCCCTCCCAATCCAGTGCCCATCAGCAAGTGCTGCCCTCCTGTGACAAATTTTTCAATTCAAGCTTGTACAGTTATCCACCTAAACAGTATCATTAGATGTTCGAAGCAATGGCACCGCTCTCTTTGGCTTACCGATCGAAAATTGTATGACGGGTTGCATACTACAGGTGTCCAACAAAAATGATTGCATCACAGCCATAAACTTCCTGGGGCAGGAAGTTTTATTATAAATATCCTTGTTCAACGGTGAAAAATATTTGAATTGAATCTCTTTAGTATAAGATGTCAGAGTTAATTTGCCGCATATCGGAAATGTCTCGAAAGTAAGGCTTTCGTTTTTGAGCAATACCGATTGGTCGTCGTCATCGTCGTTCAGTGCGTGTAAATTTGCTGTTTTTGGCTTGCGCGTTCACGTCATGCAGTGACTGTGACAGATTTCGGTTACTTCGGATATGTAAAGATATGAAATAATTTTTTAATCGTTAATAGGAACCTGGTTCAACGCGCGAACAATAGTCTTCTGTCCCATCATTGAATCTATCGTTACAAAAATTACGGATGATAATCATGCACGATATATGAGATCTGTATTTAAAAGATATTCTTACTATACACTGATAACTTTAGAAAATCCAAGTGACATTGTACAATGACCGGTCAGCGTACACAGCGATACGTATGAACGGTTGCCAAGATTCAGGCGCAGAGCAAATATTTCTCGAGTCTAACTTTCTCGGAATTAAACAGTTAAGCTGCGTGCCTGCGTTTACCCATATGGCAACCTTAAGGCTGTTATCCACGTGCATAATCTTGAGCGCAGTTTTTGCTAGTACTTTGAAAGGGGAACCATGTCACCTCTTTTCTCCCTCCACTATTGCGAAGCAACCAAGCGGGAACACAATTTCAATCTCGAACTAAAAGCAACAGTCGAGTACACGATAGCGCGACAGGTAGACGGAAAAACGGATAAGGCGGGTATAGCCAAGCTTTAAACTCGTAAACGGTGCGATGGCACGTATCATTGATACCATCCCGGGATTTATGGCCGATAGTCGACCGTTTGTAAACCTTCTTCGTCTTTCGTGGATCATGACGCACGTGCGCTAACTATAAGGAACCATCCGGATTAGGAATTAAATTGGCACTTTACGAATACCAAGGACGAATTTTTGTTTCGAAGGACAACGTAAACGGATACAGATGTTTTTTTATATTAGACAGTGTCGGCATTGAGTTAAGAACTAAATTAGTGAACGGTTAACGAGACATTGGACGATTTAATACGTTTAATTAGCGACAGATCAAGGTTCAACTTGAAACAAAAAATTGAAATTCTTGAATGAAAATTTCATTTTTGACATTTCCTTTTTCTTTCTCGGTATTCAGTGTTAACGCCGGGAGTGTTATCAGAGAACGGATTACTACAGATTGACGAATCGTTCCAGTAATATTATTAAAGACAAAAGATCGTCTACTCTACGTAGAAGTTGCATTAACGTTAAAATCGCGTGCGTGAGTGCGTGCGTGCGTTTGCGCATGCGCGAGCTGGCCCAGAAAAATTTATTCGAAGTCTGTCATCGGATCGCAAAGAAAGGCACACGTTCCGGCTTGGAGGGAAAGTAAAAAGAGCAGTAAAGACGGTGAGTCCCTTTCTACCTGAAATTATTTGGGGCTCGTTCGTATTATGTTACCGCGAGAGAAAGAGGCGAGAGAAAGAAGAACGAGAGGGAAAAGAAGTAGAAAAAAGCTCCAACCGTCGCGTAATAGATTACAGTGAAGCATTATACAGCAGATAGCCATCTAGCTATGTTCGCATACCCGGTGAAAGAATTACGTAAAATCGAAGTTATAGAGAAAAAGTTCGATGATCGAATTAGACCCGCGGCTAAAAACTATGGTAGTACCTTTGCGTATAAAGTATACACAACAGCTTATATATTGTGGCAGAAGATGCTGATAATTTTGTTAATGTCAAAATTTATTAATCATCTTAACGTACTCAGGATACGTCGTATTTAATGATCTTTTAGCGTCCGTGCACTTTATCTTGGTAACTGCAATAATTCTTGTCTGGTAGCTGCAAGCAAAAGCCAAGAAAAATAGGTAACTGTAGAAAGTAATGTAGCAGAGAAATTTACGTCGAGAGAGGATAGACTCTCGAAGCTGCTAGTATAGACACGGGAAAGATTCTAAAATATCGTCAACATTGACAATAGCGCGTAGACAGGTTTTTCATACTAACATCATCGGACTGTACCTACGATATTTCTTATGGTAATGAGATATACCTATATAAATATCATTAGTTTTATATAACAACCAATTTTAATATCCCAAGCAATTCTGTTGGGTGAAAAAAAAATTATCTTCTCATGACAGTCATCGTGGACGCTTCTGAGCACATGGAGACGTTACGTGTCTCATGGAGCAAGTACAGAATTACAAGTGCGCACAGACCCACAAGAAGAATGATAATCATTGACAAATCTTCTTGACATATATTACTTCCTTGAACGTACAAACAATTTAGCAATGCATAAAGTTACTGAGCATCCAGTATACAGAGTGGGTAGAATACACGTATGAAATGAGAGAATCATTTTGCTCGCATCATTTCGTTACTTTTCAATTTGCTAAAATAGGAATGACGTCATCAAAATGGCTAAGTCATTAGTTTCATATGGATGTACTATTATGCTTGGCACGAGAAGAGCGTCTTAAAATTTTAACTAGGAATTTTCTCTGTACTTTTTTCTTTCCTCCTATAAAATTCAAACGACTCGTTTAAAATATTTCGTATTTAATTAAACTGCCAATAAAAGAGTCTCACGATGTCATTTGTATAACTGGAACGATAGAATCGATTTCAGGTCGCGTGTTTCCTGGCAGAATCAAGCTAACTCCTATGTGGCTTTTGAATAATAGACATTAATGGTCAGCCAGCATATGGACTGTCTATCAGTTTACCTAGTGTATTCTAAAGTAGTCACATCAGTTCAGTCTGGAACGGTGAACAGAATTAACGAAAACAGAAGGAGTAACAGTGTCGCGATGAAATTCCGAAAATCGAGTAAAATCGAAGGTATTTAATACTATCAGAAAAAAAAAACAGACAACCTCATCGAAATTAGTGTAAAAATAAAAAAGATATTATTACACGTAATTTGTATGGGGATGAAGAAGATCGATAAAAAATAAAGATCGGTACTATTAAAAAAAAATTCGTAATAACGTTTAAGCCATTTAGTGCGTCGCTCGAGCCGTCTCGATTTAGCAATGCGTTGCCGCTTATCGCTAGGCGAAATAACCGGCAATTAGTTTTATGGAAAAATGGCGCTTTGTTACGTGCACTCTGCAGTGTGAGAAATGCGTGGAACGATACGGAATTTCAAATTTTTCTATACGCTTCTCCTTCCCACAATTTTTACTCCAACGGAAATTGCTACATCGAATTCACTTTTAACTCCCGGCTAGTTTGCTTAAGTATAGTTCGCCATAGCGATTTAACGATTCGTTCGCGGGAAGTTAAGGAAATGACGAGTTATGTCACTTCTTTCATGGATCGGTGCTAAGTGTTTGGAGCTACTAGACGTAACGCTTTCTGGAAAGTTTCGTCCTGAGGTTAACGATGATACTTCAGTCAGAAGTTTCCCAGTTGAGCCTGCCAATCGTGTAGCGAGAAAGATATGATGATCCTTATAAAATTTCACTTTTGACACGATATATATATAATATTTATAAATTTCATGTAAGTCAAAAAATGAATTAATGAAAAATCCATGTATTTAAAATACAATCTGAATGCTACTCACGAGTGTGACTAAAATTACACGCGCAATCAGATTTTGTAATTTTTAAATGATACCTATAGATTATTGACTGAGACCAAAGAGACGTGAAAAATGAAAATTTCGTTTACAATAATAACCCGTTTACCGTTCGACTTGGTTTCTCGTTTGACAATTGCAAGAGCTGACTAGAGCCAGTGAACGGGACTATACCTGGAGAACATTGACCTACAGTTACATTTTTTGTTGTACCTATAGCCAACCGTGTAACACAGTTTAGGCATAGATACGAGTCCCTTTATAACGGTATAACCTAGCCATAGTCTTACTATGGCAGTAGTTATCGTGGATCAAGTATAAAGCCGGTTTCTGTAATGGATGAAGTAGAATTCCTAAGACGGCCCTGACCTATTTCGATTGGTAGTCTCCAGAAATGAGACTTCCGTATAAAATTACCTTAAGACCTTATTTATTGTTATCAACGTGTTTTGTAAATTCGACTACAACGTTGCTAATGAATAATTGAAAGTGTAATAAAATGCAACGTTGAAGATTAGCATAATTGAATTCTAATCATGTCATCGCAAGTATATAACAGTGCAAAAAATTAGTTCGATATGTTTTATCATACGACTCAGCCGTTAAAAATTAAATAATCAATATCTCGCTCTTAAGACTCTTTAATTCCACGAGTATTATATTGTAATTAGTGACTATCACGTGATCGAAATATAGACGAAATATCAATGCTCCATTCCGGTATATTTTAATCGGCATTCCTTGCACATAAATACGTGTTTTATTCGAATCAGGAAATAAAATATTAATGTCGATAAAGTAAGAAATACGTCAGTAAAAACGAAGCGAATCATCTTAATTTCCAGTGAGTGACTTTATCGGCATTTCTATTAATTGAATTCCAACGCGTTTCTATCGATTACTTTTTTTTGAATTTCACGCACGTTTATCGACTAAAAATTGTATACAAAAAATTTGCGGCGCCATTACGTTCAATAGTCCGACTTCTCTATCAATTATTAATTTAACACTTTATATGATAATCAGCACCCGTTTTATCTATACAGCATCCCCGACTCACGTAGTTTTACACTTTGTATACGTCGATTGACGTAGTCTCATTTTCGCTCTCCCTACCCGCCTGATGTTAACACGCTTGAACATCTATCAACGCGCGCTTAATTTACGTAGTTTCAACTAACGTCGTCTATCGCGGAACCAATTGCAACGTAACTTCTTGGTGTGACTGTATCGTAAACGCATTCACTGCACTTTGACATTAATCGTTTATATATACAATTGTGTCAATTTCATGTAAATTTCAGATACGAGAAAGCAGGCAATTAGCGTAAAAACGATGACTTACAGTCATTGAATGTCTTTGGATGCAAAGTATATAACAATGGTATATTATATCTGCCACATAAAGTGACGCAATAGCAGTAGCATGCATACAAAGAACATAAATCTTCTTTGAAAGTCATGAGAGCTACGGAGTATAGAACATTTGTTTACACGTGTTTGTCTCGGACAGAGGACAAGAGTGGACTTCAAATAACATTGAATTTTCAAAGAATCAAGCGAGTTTCTGCAATTTACTTGGCTCGCAATGCGCGCATCGTAATTCCAAGTGCAACGTCAGCCTGAATGAAAGTGAACACGACCGTCAACAAAGAAATTAAATTGTCTTATACGTTAAGTACAGAATTGACGTAAATAGTTTTTACTGATAAACGGCAAATCTTGATGATTACAGATCAACCAGAGACAAAGAAAGAATCCGTGCTCTCCGCAATGGCCGCACGCGACGCTATCGCCGTTCGGAACGCACGAAAAAGCTATGGAAAAGGAGTGCAGATTCTCGACGGTTTGAATATGATCGTGAAACGTGGTTCGATGTAAGTAGAATTGTGTTTATCTTATATAATCTTTATTAATGTTACTATCTTACGTTATGAAATTAATGTATCCAAATGGGAATCCACTTAATGTACTAGTAGCATCGCATATCGTAAATGCATGTGGACTGTATCATTTCTCTATTTTCTTTTGTGCAATTCCGGACTTTCGTTATGCGTGCGTTATGATATTTTTATAGTTAGGACACGAGAGCGAGTTTTTAAAGTGGGAAGTGAAAGGGATCCTGGGACACGCAGTGAGAAATATCGATTGCTAAATTATTTGTGTACGTTTTGTATGGCCGAATCACGAATTTGAATTATTTTCGAAATTTCATCAATCGCTCTCCCTATTTCAGGACACTGGACAACCTTGAAAGATACTCTTATTGCATCTTTGAGAAATACAATCGATTGCCACACAGTTTCCGAATTTTCTATATTCAGATAAGATGGAGATTCGTATTGCGATAAAATTGTTATGTCATATTTTATGGGAAGGGAAACGGAATTTTATTGATTAAGCGGATTACTTGTATCAGCGTGAATAGAATATTTAATCGAATAAAAGTACTTTGTCGACTGCGTCTAATATGTGATCCATGACAAATTGATTTTGTTTACTATCGTCTTTGGATTGTTTGGGTTTTTCATTTTGACTCAGAAAAGATGTATTCTGTTTGGTATTCGTTGTAGCCACTGTAGGATTCGGTGGTGCTAAAAATTCATTGGTTATCGTTAAATTCTTGATAACGTTTTTGGATGGATCCTTTATGTGAATTATCGTAGTGTTTTTCATATCATCATTCTCGTCCGCAGTTCCATTGATCTCGAGCAATGGTGGAAACAATACATTTTGCACGTTACTATCCTTCGTGTTTTCTCCCTTAGTAATTTCTGTATTCGACTCTTCTGTCGTAATTTTTCGAAATTTCGTATCATCCTCGGCAACTTTCTTCACAATGGAGCTCCCATTACTGGTTTTATTATTATGAGTAACAGATACGTTTTTGATATTGTTTTCGAGTTCCGTCGTAAATCCTGCCGAAAAATTTCCAAGATCTTCACCAACGTCTTGGTAGTGACTATTGTGTCCTTCACTGACCGACGCGTTACTCGTTGTCGATGACAAATTATTAGGATGATTTTCGATCGGAAGATCCCATAAGTAATCAAATCCAAAGCGAACTGCTGTCTCATTAGCCACAACGTCCTGTTTATACATACGATTTACCGGTTTTTCATTTGCACTTTTTAACGGATCAACTTTTAATGAATCAGTCGTATCATTCTTTAATCGTGTAACGTCTTTCTTAGAATTTTCATAAGTCTTCTCAGAAGTAGTTGCGCCATAGTCAGTTGATTTATCGAGTGTCTGTTTCCGTGTCAACCAGTCAAGAAAATGTTGTAAATAGTACTGATCACTACTGTCATTTTTAAATCTCATGGGTCTAGGTCTACTCCGATAATCATACGATGATGCACGATCATTGACTGCCGTACGTTCACGCTCATTACGTAATATCAAATCTCTTAAAAGTTCCCGATGAAGAATCCTTGCTTTAGCATACAAATGCAACAGTCGATCCTGAACATCTTTATCGTAATACCCATCGTACCTTCTACTATCCTCCTCTATGATATTTGAAAAATCCTCCACGATCTTTTTCTTTATCCCCGGCCATTTTCTGACTAAACTCAACGCATCCCTTATTATATCATAAATTTCGTCAATCAATACAATCTGCAAGCTTCTTTGATTATCTCTCATCACTTTTTCAATTTTATCCGAATTTTCACCTTTTCTAGGCCTCCTTTTGATCTTATTCAAAACATTACTGTGAGGATACGAAAACGGCAATGAAGAATTTATTCTCTTTTTGTCACTATTGCCATCTCCGCACGACTGTCCAGTTGAATTATTCTTCCAAGTGGTATCATTTTTACTCGACGATGCAATCTGCTCCTCCGGTAGCTGATTATGTTCGGAATCCGATACAAGGTCTCCACCAGTCTCATCGACATGGTTTCCGCTGCTGGAAAAATTCACCTGCTGAATGTAGGTCACGTAGCCGACGTCCATTTTGTCGCGATGCTTTTCAGCGATCATTTTCACGATGTCCCGAAGATCCTTGATGTCGAGTATGGTCGTTAGAAGGAAATGCGTCTCCTTCGTGTTTTCCTTTCGATCCTCCGTGACGCGTAAATCGATACGCACTTTATCGTCTCCAAGGATGAAAAGTGAATCCAATAGTGGATGGCCATTTATTAACGTAAACGCCAGATGAACTAGAACAAAATATCGAAGGAGAACGCGCGCCTCCATCTTCTCGTCAATGACTGAGCCTCATTTCTAATAAGGATCAGAATTTATCTGGTGATTGGATGTGCAAGTCTATCAAAACTTTCCAAAGCGAAACTGCTCCTCATTACAAAGAACAAAGAGCGCATTACTCGCATGCCAACTGTGAATGGGCCTTGATTAGACCATGGATAAACTGCTAATTATTCCTGGCGATAATCTATAGCTACAAGAATTGTTTAACGTCCTAAGATTTTTTAATGTCAATAGTACGTGATAACGTATGATTTCACAGTTATCATGGGTTATACCACTCTGATCGAATTGCATGAAAAATTCATTTTTCTAGCACTCGCAAAAGTCATTTGAATTTGTTTCTTTCTTTGTCAATGCTAGGATACCATTTGCTTTGGTTTGATTTCAGTTATGGACTCCTGGGTGCCAGTGGCTGTGGCAAGACTACTTTACTCTCGTGTGTGGTTGGTGTACGGAAATTGGACAGTGGTGATATATGGGTACTCGGAGGGAAGCCAGGATCCGAAGGATCAGGAGTTCCAGGACCAAGGGTTGGTTATATGCCGCAGGAAATTTCACTGGTCAAGGAATTTACAGTGCTCGGTGCTCTTTATTACTTTGGCAGAATCAACGGACTGAACGACGACGTCATTGGTAATTTATTTTAACGATGCAGAATCCTTAATTTCTGCATAGGTGTGAACATAGTTTGTACTACTAAATGACTATGCCATCTGTAGCCTGGCATTACAGCTCCTTTGCTAAGATTCAGCATTAATCTTTCGATGAATTATGCATATACCCACATTCAATTTTATGTTTCACCATTAATCATTGTGAACTACGTATATTCGTGAATTTATAATTAAACATTTGCCATTGATATTTATACATTCTGATTGCATGATTTTCGCATAAAAAAATTAAATGACCCGCGATTAGGATGACGGACAAATAAATTTCAATCGCTATCTATGAGCCGTCTCGATTGCGTATCAATATCTAATAATGTTTGTTCTAATTGTAAAATCGTTTATGAACTTCCAGAAGAGAGATACGAATTTCTCTCAGATTTATTACAACTGCCGCCGAAGAATCGTCTCGTGAAGAATATGAGTGGCGGTCAGCAAAGAAGAGTCTCGTTCGCAGCAGCATTGGTCCATAAGCCGGAATTGCTAATTTTAGATGAACCGACAGTGGGTCTGGATCCTGTACTGTGCGAGAAGCAAGTATATTTTTCAGATACATAATAGAACGTAATATTGGTCCATTAGTAGTTAGGGCATGACGAATATTCTGAGCTTGATAGAGAATGCAATTTGTTGCAGCATTTGGAATTTTTTAGTGAAAATAACACGAGAGGATTGCGTCACGGTTGTTATAACCACGCACTACATAGAAGAGGCAAAACAGGCAAATAAGGTAGAAAAATTGGATCTGATACCTGAGGATTATTTTATCCAAGGAATATGTTAATTAAAGGCTATTTCTTTAAATGCAAGATCGGTCTAATGAGATGTGGCCAATTGCTGGCAGAATCTACGCCCAGTCAGTTGCTGGCGCGTTTCCAATGCGATACTCTGGAAGAAGCATTTCTGACGCTCAGTCAGAAACAAAAGGAACGTCAGGATTTAGGAATAACCGATGGCTCCACGGAAATACTTCCGGAACTAGAAGAGATCCATACTTCCGGCGTAACTCGATCATCTGAAAATTACGCAAATCCTGACGTGAGTATGGGACAATGGTTATGCAATCGTTGTGAAAACCGTTGAGGAATAAAATTTTTCCATAACAATGATATTTTTAGAACAACGAGAAGAATGAAAAAGAAATATTAAGCACGGCAGAGGAACAGACGAGTTCACGAAAAATAAAACGTAATACGTGGAAGAAATTCAAAGCTCTTATGATTAAGAATATTTTGCAATTCGCAAGGCATCCCGGGTACGTAAACAAATGTATATTTTTCTTTGCTATTGCTAATACGTACGACTAATTGTACGTACAAGATTACAATGAAGCGAATGGGCTTACCTTATTTCAGGGGAATTCTATTCGCCCTGATTTTTCCGATGATCCAGGTATGTGTCTTCTTCTATTCCATTGGAGGTGATCCTCGCGGACTTCAAATTGGAGTTGTAAATGACGAAGCTGGAAACTGTGATTTTGGCAAGAATGTCGGAGAAGTTTTATACTTCCCGGAAAACTTTACTTGCGATTTCATTGACCTGAGTTGTCGATTTATACGAGAATTCAATGATTCCATCGTGGAAAAGGTAACGATTCGTAAACAATGCGTTATATCGCAGCGTTACGTAATAGAATAATTTTAATAAAATCTAGTGTTCTCTTGTTGCAATTTAGAAATTTTATGACACCCGGACGGATGCCAACGAGGCTGTGAAAAAAGGAAAGATCGTGGGGATTATGTATTTTGGTAGAAATTTTTCGCAAGCCTTGCAAAGGAGACGGGATTACATTACGGATGTAACGGAAAAGGAAGTTTTGGAAAGTGAAATACAAATCTGGCTGGATATGGCAAGTATGTAATAATTACGTAATAATTAATATCACCAAACATCCACCGGGTTGCACAAATTCATTTCCCCTGCAGACAGGCAAATTGGCCTACACGTGAAGAAGAAACTGTTCGACCGTTTTTTCGAAATTTTCCAAGACATCATCACCACGTGTAAGATACCTAAGAAGTACGCGGAATTACCAATCAAGGTACGTATCAATATATTCTCTGTCAAACGATTCATAGATACGTAAAAAAATATTCGATTTTCTTTGTTTCATCAGTTTGAAGATCCAGTATTCGGAACGAAGGATCAAAAATATTCGACCTTCATGGCGCCTGTTTTTCTATTAACGTAAGTAACCCTTATTTCTATAAATTATCATTGACGTTAATCTTACCGGAAATGTTAAAGACGTGACGAATTTCGACTATTTCAGTGTAGTATTTTTTTTGATGACGTCCGTATCCTCATCGATAATCATTGCCGACCGTCATGAAGGCGTTTGGGACAGGAGCCTGGTACAAGGTGAGATACAATTTGCATAATCCCTGAATAATCGAAACAATCGTAGAAACAGCATTGATAGAAATTATTTACCTAAAAAATTACCCCTGACGTATAAAACTGTGTTCTTACGTAAAGTCCTTGAGCCTTCAGATACGGTGGCTTCACGCCGCGAATGGCCACGTGGACCAGCGCCCGTGCGGCGTCGAAAATTCATATTCAAAAATATGTAAATAAGTTTTAAACGCGACATCCGAAAAATATGAACCAAAACTCATTTCGAAACGTAACATGTTGTACAAGTTATTGCAAAGTATGATATTTTTCAGCCCGCTCTTTTGCCTAATATGAATTTATAAATGGCTGAAACTGTGAATATCGCAAAGTTCTGTATTTTTTTTTATAACGAAAGTACCACAGAATATTTCTGATTTTTATCTGCGCTATTTCATAGACAAGACGTTGAGGTACTTCCAGGAATTTTTTCAGATTTTTTTTACCAAACTTCAGAAGAGTTAAAGAAAAATTATAATTCGAGATTTTTTGCACATGCTGCGTCACTATTAACAGCTAAAATCTCATTTGAATATTAAATAGTCGAAGATACGTCCAATCTGAATAATTTTGCAAAAACAAGTTTTTGTAGGTTTTTATATCAATCCATTACCTCGAATTTACTTAACATGACAGTGCGATGTATAAAAAGAAGTATTATTGAATATCCTGTATACGGCTGTTCTCTTATTAAGTAATATAATAAATTCTTAAACATTGGATATTTCGAAAAAAGTTTATCAGTACCAACTGCGCTGTTGACTTATAATTATTTTTTTTTTACATTTGACGCCATTGGGAAGAAATCCAATATAACAAAAAAATACTGTTTATCGTGTATCATTCCACTGTTGAATAATTAAAAATTCCATAAACATTCAATATTTCCAAAAGAATTCATTAATCTTGACTATCCACTATTGACTCATAAAGTTTTTTATATTCGACGTCATTCAACAAAAAATCTATAATGACCAACTATCAATCGTTCCGAACAAAATTTATTACTTAAATATACATTATCTTTAATCATCAGGAGTGACGACACTGCAGATTCTAACAGCCCACATCCTGACCCAAGGTACAGTCGTCATCATCCAGGTCGCCGTATCACTGACTATCAGTTTCGTTCAATTCGAACTCGAATGTAAAGGGTCAATGATGGCAGTGATATCCTTGCTATTGCTTATGGGCATATGTGGCATGTGTTATGGTAAGTCAACAATACGTAAAACAAGAAAAATATTGTATTATCATTCAACGTATAAGACTATGAAATGATTGATAATTACATTCATTCAGGTTTCCTCATATCGATCATGTGCAGTTCTCATACATTAGCAAATTACATAGCAACCGGCAGTTTTTATCCTGTTATTCTGCTTTGTGGTAAGAATTAAAAAAATCGTAACAAAAAAAAAGGCATTGATTAGTTAACATTGAATACAAATATTCTCGTTCGACACAAAAAGGTTGCATCTGGCCAGTGGAGGGGATGCCAAGACTTCTTCGATGGATAAGCTTATCACTGCCAACAACAGTACCAGGAATAGCGTTAAGAGGATTATTGGACAAAGGTTACACCATGGATGAACCAACGGTTTATCATGGCTTTCTGGTTACCCTAGGTTGGACATTGGGTCTCTTAATATTATGTGTACTCGGTCTCAGATCGAAAACCGTATGCTAACGGTAGGTTTTATCGATGAGAGATCAATTTACTTCATGGTATAGATATAATGGTATGGAGCAGATAAACCTTTCGTTAAATCAAGAGCCAGTGGAAGCGAACGAAAATTATTGTAAATGCTTTCCAAACAGGGTCTTACTTCTTACGGTAACAATGTCCTTTAAGTTTGTCGCGATATTATAAGGAAACAAAAAAAAGAATGATAAAGGGATAACATGAACGTGGACGCGCTAGACTTGCTTGGAAAATTTCTATTCAACGTCAGAAATCCGCGAGCGCTTTGATATTTGATTCTGGGCGAAAATCATCGAGGAGCCGTGAATCGAATATACAAAAAAAAAATCGAAAAGCCGAAGATCCAAATGCTGTTACTTTCTAGTCAGAAAACATTTGTAGGCAGATATTGGTCGTGGCTCGAGCTTATTTCACCTCTTGTATGCTCCATTCTTTCCAAGTTAATGCTAGCACTGGTAAACTTCATGACTTTTATTATTGCAAATACCAATACTGCACGATTTGCGTGATTAGATTTTAGCGACAAACGCATCTGGTATACATATATTTAGCAAATAATATGGAACGAATGGGTTAGTCGATTTTTCTATAAATATCAGACAATTGGAAGGGATTCTCGTGATTGAAAATTCGCCAAAAGAAAAAAAAAAACATAGCATAAACAACGTGTATCCGTCCAATGCGATTAGCGAGACGAAATATGTACATTGATGTAAATTTAGTTTATCTTTCCCGGCATATAGTATAAATTTCAATTAATGTAAGTATCGTTCTCCCTTTTCTTTTGTAAGGTGTAAATATATTATATATGAAAGATTAAATGGAATTCTGTATCATTTAAAAGACCTTTTAATCAGAACTGCATGTAATCGGTGACCATAAGGAATTAAGTGCAGGCTTACCAATATCAACCGGATGCAAAGATCAGTGTTTGACTGATACGATGAAAAACTCCTTTTTTTTTCACGGAATCTTGAAAATGTTTATCAAGGATCAATTGAGAATAATTAATTATCCATAATCGCCTTAACCACTTAACCTCGTGTATTTAATCGGCTGTCATGTTACGTATGTATAACACGTCAGGTTAAACGTGGTAAATTCCAACCACAAATTTATTCCTCCGTCATGTACATATTTTTCATAAACATTTCATATACGTATATGTGTATATATAATACGTAATGTATATAGACTAACTGATTATATATCGTACAAACATATATACTATGTAAACTATATAATATATATGGCGTCATTATAGTAATTCAAAGCAAAGGCGCAGACGCGGCTTAGATAGTCGGACACGCGTTACACTGTTCGGTTTTTTTAAGGACAGATTTTTGAAAAATTGGAGGCAGTATTAATATATAAAGAATTAGCGTACAGCACAGTATTGACTGTTCGCACTGTTAGACGTTTCACAAAAAACAGTACCTCCAGCAGGTCAATTCTACGATTCAATTGGATCGTAGAAAAACTCAGAAGATAGAAAATAATAATAGAACAAATACAGTAACGTTACTTTACAAAATAATCCTAGCTTGGAAAAGGTTTATGCGTCTCGAGGCGACTCTGTCACACTCATGCGTGAAAAAAAAAAGTAAACTGTTGGAATGGTGAAGAAACTAAATTCTTTTTGTGCTATAGAAGAAAGAAAAAAGCATTTAACGGACCCATTCACGTGGTTTAACGAAAAACCTTGAAAATACTTTTTTGGCACTATCTCTACTACCTAATGTTGATTAAATAAAGTAAAACAATATCGTAGGCTATTGCATCACTTTGCTAGACGCTCGAACGCAGAGATTCGATGCTAGTTTATTTTGAAAATTCGAGAGCGAGTTACAGTGAGTGATACTTATAAGGAGTTTCAAGGTCACTCGGTATAGTCGTTGGTTTTGTAAAAAAAAAAAAAGAGTGAAAAACTATCGGCAACGTGCAAACAGTGTGCATTCCCTCGAATAAAACAATAAGCTGTACTTTCATGAATAACGTAAAGAAAATAATTTTTTTTAAATCTCCAAAGTGCGTCGCGGTCGGCTATTAAAAAACTTTCGTAAACTTTACACTCACTTGCTTGGAAAATATTTATGTATCTCTCTCTCTCTCTCTCTCTCTCTCTCTCTCTCTCTCTCTCTCTCTCCCCCTATCTGTTTCAGTATACAAAATAAATACATCATCTCTCCTCAGCATCCTGCGCCATCTTGCTATCCCGATCGCACCGTTCACCACGTCTTTCTCTAGAATATGTCTCGCTGCAAGTTTTTCCTCCATGATTTCTAGCCGCAATAATTACGGAGCAATTAAATCATAATTCCGAGAAAGATTCTTTAGGTACACGAAAGAAAAGCTCAACAAATTTCAGGCTGCCTCCAAAGAGAATCGGAACACGTATACAAATCTCGTACGACTCAAATAATTCAATACAATAATAACAAAGAAAGACAACAAAAAAACAAACAACGAACAATCCTCCGACATAATTCCATGTATTACATAATACGAAACACCATAAGCGAAATTTCGAGCTACACGATATATGTATACACCCAACAACTATAATCTTTTGTTTATTTCTCAAAAAAAAATCTACTTAACAAATATCAAGCGTGAACGTTTCTAATTTAATTTTCACAAGTATCCCTACACGATTGCCAATAGACAACAAGGGACTAATGAAAGACAAGAAATAAATATCTCGTAAAAAACTGAAAATTCACAACAATAGAAGATGGCTTCCGAATCGTCATATAGAGCCAGCCTAAAATTCTATGCTAGGCGAGTCGCGTCGATATGCCGTCGCGTGCGTTATAACAGTATTGTCTATAGCATTAAGATTTTTTTGGTTCTCGAAGACGTGTACGTTGTTGTTCTTGTTGTTGTTAGCCGTGCTACTAACGCAATTGGAGTCGTAACAACTACGTTTGTTAGTAGCGTGGTTAGTATGGTTAGCGGTAAGACAGGGGCCGCACCGGATGGGCATGGGACGAGCAGCGACAAGACAGTCAACTATCTGTCTTACAGTAGGCATGCAGGTTTTGCCGTATCCTGGAAAACACATATCACATGCTGCGTCAGAACGGAACTACGCGTCAACTTCTCCTACGCAATCGTGCCAAATAAGAATTATGTAATTAGACATATGTATGTACTATATACTCGAAGGAGAAGAGCCAGGACGGGGACGTGTTAAAGAAACCGTGAAAGAGATTATTCGCGTGAATACGAGAGTGGCGTAGGTGTAATTATATATTATTAATAACGTGACAAAAAATTAACAATTAAAAAATCATTATACTCTTAATCGATTCATCATTAGACTATTAAAATTAACGATTAACCGCAGCTGTTGGATAATGAAGAATTGTGTAGCGGGAGAGTTTACGATTGCATGGGAGAAGTTACGTAGGCCAGAAGATATATCTTTTTTTTCCCTTCTTAATGAGAAAATTCGGACACAGAGAAGGAACTTAATACGCGTACAACAATAGACAAAGCGTAAAGGAATTTATAGTTTAATTAATATTACCCATAGAACCCAGGCGGATCATTTCGCTCTATAGAAAGCAAATTATCACTGTCGTTACGACCTGGGCTATAAATTAGTATTTTATTTTGGAATTGCACCCGCGAGATCATTTGGAAGAGATCAAAACGAAATAGGAACTTTATATTATTATTTAACTAAAATGCATTGATCCGATAAATCATTCAATGTCATTCTATCTGCATTAAAAATATTCTACTCTCCGATTAACTTTTCAACTATGAAACGTAACGACTGCGCGTCAAAGTAAATTTACATGAAACGCTGCTAAAAAGCTAACAGTAAAACATAAAGGGTCGAACATCTCTAAGAAGGATGCCTCAAGCGAGAAATTTTATAGTGCGCATCGGCATGCACTAGAAAAAAATATTGTTAATAAAAAAAAATAAGTCACTCTCCTCTATGTTTATAGTAACTAGCATGTATCATGATTTCTATTAAAGAATTTCCATTTGTTTGGGGCCGCGTGAAGATTTCGATGTAGGCAACAGATACAATTGTATTTACGTTTTAATGATATACCTATAGCGAGTATCCAATAATAATAATAACAACATCAATAATATCCACAACATTTATCAATCTCATCAAAATCCGTACGCCTCCCCATACAACAATAAAATATTGTTGGAAGTTTTCATGTAATCAATGCTAATTATAACCATAGCAAAAATGGGAAGCGTTTTGATCGTAATGTTCATCTTACTGTGGCTTAGGTAATTAATACATTTACCATTGGCACGTCGAAATATCTAACGGCTTAACAGTTTTGGAAGCTTTCCCTAAATATCATGTTTCCATAGAAATTCAGTCTAATAGTTGAACACTGACCCGACCGCGACATGAATTAATTATTGAATTTCTAATAGATCCGTCACGGTTGAGAGTGTTTAACCTTTGTCTTCCATTATTATTTGTTATTCCTGTTTTCATAAATTTCAACGACGTATACGTGAACAGGCTGTGTATGTCCCCTAAGATTGTCTTAACAACTTGCTGCGCATATGCACGCAACTCGTGCCTGTGACTTTGACAGATCGCATGCACTTTGGCAATATATGTACGTTACTTTAATTAGAATACACAATCTAACATCCTAATTCATCATTAATTATTGACTGTTTCTTTGCGTTCGATGTGAACGTACTTTCGGTTAGAGGAAAACTGCATTTAACAGTACTGTGATATGTTGTAACAATTCATATCAACATATGACAGTCTCCGTCCCGGTGTTGATGCATTGTAGAATGGCCTTTAGACGTATGTGAAGTTCATATTGTTACCATACATCAGCGTTGTATTGACATCAAAATAGTTATCAAAGATGTTAATACAACTGGATGGTCTTTCGTGATGGAATTATGATGACTGAAATATAGGAATACTAATAAGTAATGATCTTTACGTTGATACTGATCAAAAATTAAATATTCATTGATAAGTCATCACGAAAGATCAGAGATTCGTTCTGAATAATAGATATAAAATTTTTCATATTTTCTTCGTACAGATCAACATGATACCCTCGGTTGAACGATTAAGATTCGTGAGATCAGTAAGTTTGTCGTTAATGTTAATGACTTATCTGACGACAACGATAACGCATTAATTGTATTGGTCGTGATTACAAAACCGTTTCCTTCTCACTGATTATTTTAATACCGTGCTTAGTAAGGATCATCTTAACCATATCGTTATCACGTGCTTTCCTATTATTAATTTCATCTCCAGCATCCTCATCGTCAGCAGTATCCAGACTCTCGTCCAGGGAGTCTAAGTTATCAGCTGATAAGTGAAATTTTCCAATGTCATCTGCTGATTTTTGTAATCGTCTGCCGCGTGCACTTCTCGTACTGTCACTGCGAATATTATCTGCAGAGGCAATCAATTTCGTGCCCTTTGATCTGAGGAACTTGCTCTCGTTAGACGTTTTGAGAAACTGTTTTGACTGGTACTGCAAATTATCCACTGATGAGTACCTTCTCTTATCTTGATTATGGTCCACGGTACTTTTCTGCACGAAGGAACCCTTTCTACTTATTCTCTTGGTTCCTCTGGACATCATCACCACCTCATCTTTAGGCATAAAATATTTAAGATTTCGCATACTTTCCTCGGCTGTGTTAAAGTTCAATTTATCATTGAGCATGTCTGATTTTTCGATATTCCAATTTTTGTTTTCTTTTTTATAAGATCTAGCGAGATCGGTAGATCTATTCAAGTCTGTATAAGCGCCACAATTTTCAATTTCAAAATGATCGTTGTCGGACTGTGAAGTCTTGATACAGTCCACGCCACAATTTTCTATCTCGAAACTATCATTATCTTGAGATTTTCGTCGTCTCTTTTCCTTACAAGACGAAGTGTCCTTCGGTAAACTCAGTTCCAATTTTCTATTGGATACTACACCAGTTTCCAAAATATCCTTCAATGGTTCCTTATTTGATAAGGGTAGAGTCTGCCCTATAAAGTCGGCATTGGTTTCGCCACAAATTTCGCACAATTCGCAACCTGTTCCAGTTGGATCCGTGGTTTTGTAATTAGAAACTTCTCCAGTATCTTGAAGATTGCAAGCACTGCAAATATCGCATTCTGTGGAATCCTCATCTGCTGGTGAACTACCGTTTGACCTTAGTGTATAAAGTAAATCCTGATTCAAACTTCCCTCCGTTAAAGACGGATCATTTGCATAGCAACATTCCGTGCAAAAATCATCGCTCTGCCCATCAAAATTATTCGCAGTGATTAGTTGCGACGTACTGTCGGATTTTGGTTTGGATATGTCGCTGTAAGAAATTTCGAAACTTCTATACGTCAAGGATTTCGAACCGCTGTGCTTAATCGATTCGAAGCTTTTAGACTTTTTTGAAACTGATTCAAAACTTCTGGAATTATTTGATGCTTTTGAACCGGTGATATTAATGGAATCGAGGCTGCCCTGAAGAATAGAATTTTGACGTTGACTGTTTTCCAAATTTTCCTTCATCGATTCTCTTTTTCTTAGACTGTTTGTCTTTGTTTCATCTCCCGGGTATTCCGTGCGCTTAGTTCTAATATGATCCAATTTTGAGTATGACTTTGTTAAAGTTGAACTTATTGAATCCGTCGTACTTGTTTCTTTTTCGTTATACAGTTTTTCAGTTATAGTGGATTTATCGCTTACAAGTACATTATCGTTATCGGATACTCTTACGACATCATTAACTATCATTATTTCATCTGCGCTCTTGTCTCTTGTTTTTTTGGGGCTTTTACGTAAATTCACCAACGATTTTATATATTTACCATCTATATCAAAATTGTCAGTATTCGAATTATTTTTTACTGTATTCTTATCAGTAACCTGTTCTTTGTTTAACCCATCTACCTGCACTTCTAAATTTTTATCGGTATTAATTTCACATTTCGTTGATATTATTCCTTCTATCTGGGTGTTCGTTGAGCTTTCGCTAGTAAGTTTGACTACATCCAAATGTTCATTCTTCTCAGAAACAATACTCTCATTCTTCAACTGAATCGAATCCGTACTTAAATCAATTTCCAAAGTGATATCCTTATCAAGATTCTTTTTCGTATAAAATTCTTTGTTTGAGCATATAAGACCAGCAGGTATAACATCGATTCGAGTACGGTAGGAACTATCGCGTGAAATTTCATTTGAAAACTGGTCGTGAGCAGGATCAAATTCCTCAACCGTTTCGCAAAAGCTGTCATCCTTACGATCTAACATCTGCCCATCAGTGGAAGAACGATCATTTTCAATATCTGAAGATTTTTCACGATCATCGCGCGCATCTTCGTACAAGCTTTTCGAGTCAGCTTCAAAACTATCCTTGTCAATGATATCTATCTCTAATCCCATATGATTAGGGTCCACCTGATCCTCTAGAACCGCAACGATCTCGTTACTCAAAGATTTTTCAGATACACTAGGATCATGCAAATCTACAAGGATCTCACAAGTGTCATCTGTAATGACGTTCGCACCTAAGCAACTCTCGTTTTCCTGACTTTCACACGTTTTTAGATTTTCCATAAGAGACACAGTCGCCCTGGCATCCTTGCTGAGACCTACCTCGTTCAAAATTTGAGACTCTCCAGTCTCGGTGGCTATAATCTGCTTAGCCTGACCGGGATAAGCAGTCTTTAGTGTGGATAAAAGCTTGTTTCCATTCTCAGAAATGACGCTAATGAATTTCTCACGCACACTCTCGGCATCCTCGAGACTGCCGAATTTGACCGCGGTGAAACTCGGCGTGTTCTGAAGATTCTTTTTCAGAACGGAATCAGGAACGTCGATTGATATGATCTCGACGGGACTTGGGGATTCCATGGTAATATCGCTTGGCGACGGTGTTAAAAATGCGTTTTGGTATTTGGGATCAATGTGTAAGTAATTGTTTGCATTGTTCGAGGACAGATCCAACTTACTTTAGTGTCCAAAGGATTGGCAGCGTGAAACAAGACACAATTTTACAATGTTATGTAGTTCAAATCTGACTTGTATAAGTCGCTTCACTAACAAATGCTATATTAATTTTATTTATTATTGTCCTTCGTGCATAATGGTGATGTCGACAGTGAAATAACTTACTGTAGTGCTTTGAACAAAAAATAAAATTGTGCGA
Organism: Pachycephus smyrnensis; assembly: GCA_030142225.1. NCBI lineage: Eukaryota > Metazoa > Arthropoda > Insecta > Hymenoptera > Cephidae > Pachycephus > Pachycephus smyrnensis. The sequence goes on along the minus strand of JARQST010000429.1, from coordinate 73,210 downwards.
GATAAAACTTAGTGAATTTTATTCATAATTGGAACGCAGGAACCTTTTGTTATGATTGGTCCATTGATCATTGTACAGCTTTCGAGATTTCTAACATTGTGATGGAAGACACAAATAGACTAGACTAATGGAATATCATACCACTTAAACTCATCATCATCGAGGAAAGTAATTGATAATACTTTGGCAATATTTCAAACCGATGCACTTTTAAGTGCTCTTTTCATTTTTGAGACTCAATCTGGCCGTCTTTCAGACGACTTAAAAAAATATCAGCTACGAGGAACTAAAATTACTATAAAAATATATCCTTTTCATATAAAATGTACAAAAATTTATAATTCCCTTAATATCTACTGTAAAGAAAAACTATTAAGTCACTTTTGTATTTTTTTTCTAGCTACTATTTCTAACCGAAATATTTCAAACTCACATTGTCGACGTTGACTTTGCGTTGTATATTCCATGCTTGTAAACATAATCAATGACTAGATCCTGGACGAGATATTTCACACTTTCGCCTCGTTTTAATGCTCTTCGTATTCTCGTCGAACTGACCTCATTCGGTATCCATTCAGTGACAATGTGAATGTTGTGCTAAGGAGAATTAAAGAAAATATGTAAAAAGATATAATAGCAGCTAGGTGTTCGATACGAAGGATAGTACAAGTAAAAAATGTGTACTTATTTAAAACGAATGGCTCACCATATATTTGGAAAGTATATCAGAGTCATATATAAATTTATTTGGATTTGAGCCTTCTCGAGTAATGACAACTAAACCATGCTGGCCAACTATAGCATCGACCTGAAAAATATTACAGGTTTAAGCTTCACAATTTGTTCAAGACCTTGTTGCTGTGATAAAATTGTATGAGTACTGCAATAAAAATAATTGAACTAACATCTTCGTCGGCCCAAAGACCTGGAGTCCCGAAGCTCTCAAGAAGATCAGCACCACAGAGCAGTTTTATTTGAATTGGACTACGATCAGAGCTATTTTTAACATTTTCTGGTATCCAGTCTAAATCCTCAATTTCAGTATGATGCTTAATGTTATTGGTATCAAATAAAATAGCATTTAACAGATTTTGGTGATGCTGAAGACTTATCCGCGTTTTTGTCCATGCATTTTGCCTTGTTTCCCAGGTGCTAACACGGATCCAGTCATTATTTTGTAAAGCTAGTTTCAACATTGCGCATCTATGTGTTGCACTTGCTAGATCCTTTTTTGCATAAGCATCGTGTACTGGTGAAATAACACCACCCACCACAATATGCGTACCCATTCTATGAAGATGGTCCCTTGCAATTTCTGTAAAGAGCAATATATGGTTTTACAAGAATGTTGAAAGAGTAAAAATATTAAGTACAAAGTGAAAGCATACTTAAAAAAATGTATGACACAAATAAATTCATAGATATAACAAGACAACAGATAGTCGTAACCACATATTTTAAAAGCCATTATTACTATGCTGATAACACAATTGATAAGTGTAAAGTCATTCTAGTCAGCTGATATGCTTCAAATTATAAAAACTCGTAGACTACCCAATAATTCTGATTCTGATATATTATTATAGCAGCAAATCAATAAACTATACGTCATCAGTAAACACGAGGCATGATCTCATATACAGGAAATCGAAAGGTATGCATGAAAACATATTAGTCACGAAAGGAGAGAATATAGGAAAAAGCCAAGACAAAGGGTTCGTAAGAGAGAAGCATAATATATCGTAGCAAGTGTGAAATAATTGAAATTGCGCAATGTTTCAAGAACTGCGTCTGAAACAGAAGCCGATATTGATTGCAAACAATGACATATATGTACCAAACATTCGTAAGTGCATATTTGTCGGAGGGTTATAACTGCCACACGACATCAGGATCACTCGCGTTGGTGCCATTTTTTCGTTTCCTGGTCCGCTACATGAGCTGACAACACTTCCTCTGTATTCCTGAGGCTTCCTTCTTGTTCTTTTATATTGGCACGACAATCCGCAAACGATGGCGAACGTATCAAAATGAATTAGATTGTAGCGTAAGTCGAAACACCTCTTGACCGATTGACGGCTCGGCCATACTTGATTTTTGGCCACCCGTCGAGTCAGTCGATGAACTATTTCGAGAAAACTCGTTATATGGATTATCATAAATCATCAAAAGAATCATTGGCAAATAATAACCTCTGAATTCCTATTTTATTAGTTTTAATTGTCAAATGTTATTCTGTCAACTTTAGACAATGAGAGCTTGATAATCTACTTTCTTTCAATAGCCATCGCCATAGTTTTCTAGCCTATAATTGGATTCTTCCTGTTCATTTTGACAGGGATTCATTAATAATTTATTATCGAAGTCATGAGAATTGTTAATATATTCATTTTAAATTTATAGATTTAGTTTTATATGAAATTGAGAGATTTTTGAAAAATGTATTCCCGGTATTCTGTTGTTTTAGGGATTTCTTGTACTCTGTTGTTCTAGGGAATTCTTGTATTCTGCGATTTTACACTAGGTGGGCAGCCGTGACAAGTTTGTTGGGTACAAGAAGTTCTGCTGCTTGACCGTAAAAATGGCGACTCGTCTGCTGAGGATCAGTTCCGCACTGCGGACATATTCTGACAAAACCAAACTCGTTCAGGTGAAATGCAAACTATTTCTTTTATTTTCTTTATTCTTTATACTTTCTTCCTTAATTTCAATACTTTCTATAAGGTATTACGGCATATACCAACTTTGTCTTGGGTAGGGCTAATTGTTAATACTTTAGTGGGTCCCTTACGTAATGAATTCAATTTATTGCATTTTCCACCGCAAAAGCGCAATTGCGATAGATAACTTCAAAATTGTTGGTTTTCCAAATATTTATAAAATTGTAGGAGGATGCTCCACCCTTTTATAGATGTGATTGATACTTCAGTAACTATATTCCAACTTTGAGTCTTCCCTAACCTTCTATATCAGAAAATTGTCATACGGGTAAAGCATAATAGAATTTCATTGACATTAAAGCGCAGTAAATGCAGACACTGCATATTTTACAATACAAAATGTATGACTTGTTATTTGTAAATTATCATTATAGCATTTAAAAAACAAAATATTTATAGAATGTCAGTGATTGTACCTGCTATTGATTATTACACAGAATGATAAAAACAAACTGTTAATCAAATCCATTAGACTCGAAAGCAATGGAGATCCACTGCAGCTTCATTGAAGCAAGCACTCATCAATCAGCCAGCAACGCGTGTCTCTACTTTGGACAGTGGTCTGCGTGTGGCTAGTGAGGATAGCGGATCTCCCACTGCAACTGTCGGTCTTTGGATTGATGCTGGCAGCCGATGTGAAGATGACAAGAATAATGGTGTTGCCCACTTCATGGAACATATGGCATTCAAAGTAAGTTCCTACGATCTTAATATTTCTAGGTAATAAAATAAATTCCATTATTTCTCTTACAGGGAACTGCAAAACGTTCTCAAACAGATCTCGAATTAGAAATTGAGAACATGGGCGCCCATCTAAATGCCTATACGAGTCGCGAACAGACTGTGTTTTATGCCAAGTGTCTGTCGCAAGACGTTCCCAAAGCTATCGAAATCCTTAGCGATATCATCCAAAACTCAAAACTGGGTGAAAGCGAAATCGAAAGAGAACGCGGTGTGATTTTGAGGGAAATGCAAGAAGTAGAAACAAATCTGCAGGAAGTCGTGTTTGATCACCTTCATGCAACTGCGTACCAAGGAACACCATTGGGAAGAACAATCCTGGGACCTACTGAAAACATTAAGTCCATTTCTAAAGCCGACCTCGTCTCATATGTAAAGAATAACTATGGTCCTCCCAGGTAAATATAATTCACATCTATTTCTAATTGAATTGACATTCCTCATATCTAACAATAGTTCTAAGACCAGCAATTTTTAGTACAATTTAAAATTAATAAAATTTCATCCTGATATAGGTTTGTCTTAGCCGGAGCTGGTGGTGTACAACACTCACAGCTAGTAGAGTTAGCTGAAAAACACTTTGGTTCAATGAAGGGACCACAATATGATGAAATTCCACCTCTGCTAGTCCCCTGCCGTTACACCGGCTCTGAAATTCGTGTTCGCGACGACACCATTCCTCTGGCGCACATTGCCATCGCCGTGGAAGGTACAGTAAAATATTTACATCATTGAAGAAATTTCGAACAATTTTTATAATGATTTGAAAGGCGCCGGTTGGGCTGATGCGGACAACATTCCTCTTATGGTGGCCAATACTCTAATGGGTGCTTGGGACAGGAGCCAAGGTGGTGGCATGAATAATGCCAGCAACTTGGCCAGGGAGTCTGCCGAGTCCGGTCTCTGCCATAGCTACCAAAGCTTCAATACGTGCTACAAGGTAGCTATTTGCTTTAACGTACAATTTGTTTAGAAACAAAAAAATCGTAATATTTTTTACAGGACACCGGTCTCTGGGGAGTCTACTTCGTATGTGACCCTCTGCAATGCGAAAATTTCGTAAAGCACGTTCAGCACGAATGGCTGCGCCTTTGCACATCTGTAACTGAAAAGGAAGTCTCTCGCGCAAAAAATATCTTGAAAACAAATATGCTCCTCCAATTGGACGGTACTACCGCCATTTGCGAAGATATTGGTCGCCAGATGCTTTGCTACAACCGCCGTATTCCTCTTCATGAACTCGAAGCCAGGATAGATGTACGTAATCATATTATATAATTACAGTCCCCGAAATTGTATGTTTGATAATTTAATATATTTTACAGAGCGTAACGGCCAAGAACATCCATGACGTTGGCATGAAATACATTTATGATCAATGTCCAGTTGTGGCAGCTGTTGGTCCAGTTGAAAATCTTCCTGACTACGTCAACCTTCGCAGTGGCATGTACTGGATTAGAGTGTAAACATCCCTCTTGCACGAGTCGCCAACGAAATTCAAATTCTAGCAAAGAAATTGTGCTGTGGTAAAACTGTGAAGTCAATTGGCAATGTTTATGCTTACATTAATCATTGCGATTCATTCTATGAAGATGACATCTTCTTATTGGATTTTTCATAGTAAACAGGTGATAATGAAGAAAATGACTTTACAGTTTTACCCTAATGCAAACGTAACATTGTCCTGTGGTGTATATCATCTGTTGGAATAAAATGTAGTTGAAATACGCCAATACCTGTCATTTTTTTCAATGAGGCAGTGTTCGAAAAATTTGAAATATAGAAACATTATCATGTAGATATCAATTGTCAAATGTTAATAACATACATCATCAATGTAATTTACGCAACGATTTAATAAATACAAATCGAGCCACCCAATATCAGTTTTTTTTTTAATTTAATAATCACGTCAGGCTTTTTTGGAAACAGTGTACAGATTGTATAATTATTAATTATTTTGTCAGGATTCTATATTAAATGTGTATATTAATTCGCGACTGTCGTGGAGATCCTTGACCGTTTCAAAACCGCCGACAAAATCACCATTTACGTAAACTTGAGGGTAGGTTGGCCAATCGGCGTAAGCTTTCAAAGCAATTCGTAATTCTTCATCCATTAGAATATCGAAAGTTTCATAATGAATGCTAAATGATAAAAAAATAAATAAAATCAAGAGAATAGATTGACAAAATTGTACACTAAATTTAAATTTGGGAAGAAATGCATGTACTTCATAGAATCAAATATTTCCATGATCTGATTCGTGTAGACACATTTTGGATTGGTTTCTGTGCCTTTCATAATGATCACTATTTTACTCTTGTTGATGACTTTCTGGATTCTAGGAATTGCGGGGTAAATAATGGTCCAGATTATGAAGTTTTTAAAACCATTGCTATGTCTGTTCGCATTAAGTTAATTTATTGTACAACTGAATTGAAATAAAAGGAGCAATACCGTGAATGTTTTAATATTATGTATTAAGTAGTAACTATAAAAAAATAAGAAAGTACCAACGCAGATGAAGATAACTGCTTATTTCCTGCAAAGATAAATTTGATTTTTCTGAAGTTGAAACGAATTTTTTAACAGCACACAAAATTGATTGTATTATGAGAATTCCACAATGTAGATTAAATTTGTCATTGACAGTACTATGCTTATAACTTATAAGAAATAGTAGATAATGCAATATGGGTAACTCACCTTTCTTCTACGCTAGCTTTCTTAGGCAGCATTTCTTCAAGTTCACCAGCTTCACTCATTTCCTTGATGATGTCTAATCCTCCAACGAGTTCTCCGTTCAGGTACAATTGAGGATAAGTGGGCCAGTTACTAAATTTCTTCAACCCTTCTCTTACATCGTTATCTTGTAGAATATCAAATGTTTGATAATCAGCCTTGTAAGAATCCAATATAGAGACAATTGTCCTAGAGAAGCCACAGCGTGGAGTTGCAGGATTCCCTTTCATGAATAGCATACATGGTGCTTGATTTATTAGTCTCTTCAATCTGATCTCAATATCTTCCTTAGGCTTAGGGATGTCGATAGGTACAGAGTCCTTAGCAGTTAGCTGGTGCTTGAGCTTCTGTGCCAAGACACTTGGATTGGCACCATCTACTCTATCAACTACTTTCGAGTTCCTGATTAGAAGAACTGTTGGAACGGCAGATATGTTGAAAGCCAATGAAATTTCTGGTACATCCTCAGCAGCAATCTTTCCAAATCTTACACCTTTGTACTCCGCTATCTTTGTCATTTCTTCGAGAACCTCATTCATCTGGGTACATTGATCAGCCCATGGTGCATAGAAGTGGATGACAGTTAAATCTGGAGACCTTGCATGATAAAAATAAAGAACGATACTGACCACATACAATAACAAAAATGCAATACATTACTTAAACATGAATTAAACAGAATTCTAACTGTTATCTGAAAAATCGTGATAACTTCCGACTTTATGACCTTATTGCAAGTCAATAGAGCGTATATTCTCGGAACACATAAGATTTTACAATCAAGCAATGTCAAATCAGCTACGTTACTATTATTTAAATTCTCAAGAATCAATAACGAGAATCATCGTTCTCCGAAAAAAACATTGAGTACATAAAACGATATAAATTCTACGAAGGCAGGTTAAAGCAGTAAATGCTCCTACTAAAAAAATCTGATGCACTTAATGACTTACTTGATGTATGAATTATACTCGTCTGCGGTAGCTAAGTTCATGACAGCCATTCTGTCACCCTTCTCTTGCGTTCTGCCCACAAAAAAGGTAGTAGACATTAATTACCAACTATCAATAAACTTTGTTTCGCCGGTTGCAGTTCTACGCGAACCCAGGGACTGCTCTCATGGAGGCAACAGATCAAATATGAATATCGGAGCAGGACACAAGGCTACTTGGTCAAGACCCAATAGAACGTCGTATCCAACGGAATATTAGTAGGAAGTGGATTAGTACCATCCCAATAACGTACAACGAAGGGGTCAGTTAATTTTTCCATAAAAATCGCTTATTTAAGCGACAAATGATGCAGAGTATACTCCAGTATATGGTAAGAATACAAAAACACAAATATATTCTTAAAAAAATATTCTGGCTCCGCTACCTGCTTCTTTATCTAATCACACATTCCATTTTCTCTACCTGAGATTTTTCACAACTAATCTCTCAGTGCTTTATCATATCCTATATTTAAAATGGTATTTCTACAGGGGTTCCTCATGGAACATATCCATCACTGACTGCTCTTGTTAAATACAAATAAAGCTCGATGAAGTATATTAAAAGTTCCATCAACCAGTGCGCACTGCAATGGACACGAAGTCTCGTAGTGGGAGTAGCAGTAGCCAGTTATAAGAATGGCCTTAATACGACAGGTGCCGGCAAAATTCCAAGGGAATATACCAATCCCCGTTAGAAAGCACTTCACGTCCCCAAGGAATATGGCACTCGGAGTTTCCTCGAGTTAAGTGAATCGAGTGAGCAAGTAAGCGAGTGCGGACTCAAGTATAAGAGAGATAGAAAGAAGGAAAAAAGCGAGCTGTCACATTCCGCCCACAAAAAGTCACACAGATGCGCGCAAGCACCGACGCGTGCGAGACTTTTTTTCGAACCTGAGTCAGGATCATGTCAAAAATCTCGCGAATGAACATCCTCGAGGAGATTTCGAATTGGAGTACCAGCGACGTGGTTTCTTTGTTGCGAAAGGTGAGTAAACTCTGCCAACGCCTTCTCGTTATACATTAATTGACACTGTACCGCTCCCAATTTTTATAATCTTATACTATTATGTACTGCAGTTAACATGAACATGCTTTATTTATAATTTTTAAATATGACAATTAATCCGTGGTCTAAACTGAAATCGTCATTTTTTTATAATAAAATTATTAGAGACGTAATCAACGACGGACTTATTTCTTGTTGAATGTGCCATGCGCGTCGTGACGTATACCGGAATCCAGAATTCCGGAAATTACAAAGATTCTTTGTAGATGATATAAATTATTCAGTTTTAATGATATCGGGTCGGTATTAATTCGAGATTTTCGCTTAACCTCCGTCTCTTGTAATTTACAATTAATATTTTCAATTTGAGTGTTTTGATAATACAGCTTTTTTGAAATAAACGATTGATTCTGCGCGTTGGCTACATTTTTTTGATATATAATAGTACTTTACGATACTACTGCGAAAATTTTTTTCTGACGAGTGTGAGTTTAAAGCACGAGCCGAAGGCGAGTGGTTTAATCACACGAGTTTAGAAAAGGTTTTTCGCACAAGTATCGTACAAAATTTTATTTCCAACGCACGAAAATGCAGTTGTACGCACGCGAAGTGTGAAATAAAAATATATTTTATTAGGGTTATGCTTTGCAAGTCGAAATGCAGTGCTGAGTAGACTATAAAAATACCGGCATCCATTTCTTATCGCACTCGCGTATCCTGCCGACTGAAATTCCCCTGATTTTGCAGAATGGACTTAACGAGTGTTGTTCCGCGGTCGCCAAACGACAGATTGACGGGGACAAGTTTTTAGTAAGTAAAATAATAAATATAACAACGCGTCCATCTCATTCGCTATCACGTCTACAAGACAAACACATCATCTGTTCCCAATTATCTTGATCGTTATACTTTTTATCGTTATTGCAAAGACTATAAACCTTTGCCTGCTAACGTACTTTCGTTTTAGTTCATCATTATCTCTCAACAGTTTCGCATTCGTTATAGTATCGCTAAAAAAACTGTAAACACTTTTATTTCAAAACATTTCTAACCGTGCAGTGGTGTCCCTGCGTGTCCGAGCATTGATTAATTACAAATCAATCTTCTGTTCATGGACGATTTCTCATTAAATATATTTCCATTGTCGTAGCACTTGACCGAGAGTAAATTGACCCTGTGGAAAAAAGATCTGTCGCGGCCATTGATATGGTAAGTGAAAGAAGTGAAAGAAAGAAAAAAAAATGGAATCCAATAATACCAAAACCGGTATTTAGTATTCTACCTGTCTTAACTCGGTGGAAAGTTACTATTTGAACGTATTTATGCTAGTACGATAGTTAATTCGCTTAAGAAATTCTCTTGTGCTATTTGTGTATCCTAACGGTCTTACTGATTATCGTGTTTAAATGTCACGTTTAACGTACACCTACGAAATTAACATATGGGGGCCGTGCTCAAGGTTTCTTTCTTTCTTGGCGTACTTCTTTAGTATGAAGATTTCTGTGTTCTCAGTGAAGTGAACTATAGTGGGCTACCTTAGTATGGCAATTGAAGAATTTACATAAGCCAAGTTGTCCAGGCGCGTAGGAGTGTCGTGCGTAATTTTAGTTAAGAATTTGAAAAACTGCGTAATCATTTCGCTTACCGTATTGGCGTTTTGGACTTTATCATTTAATTTGCCAAACATTTGAAATTGTCCGATGGTATTTTTAATAATGAACAGTTATATCTCAGGGCTCTAAAACTTTATTGTTCTAATCAGACAGTATTGCTAATCATAGCAATCAGATTTTTTTGTCAATGAATTAAAACTTATGTTATTTGGAACTAAATGATGCAGACGAAATAATGACGCGCAGTATAGAAAAAGACGAATTCGACCTTGATAAAACATATTTGCGCATAGGATATAATATTTAAAAAGTTATGGGCATCGATACGGCAAATCCTATTCAAAGTATCAGCAAGATGCTTAAATGGTACGTGAAATATTGTATAAGCATCTCACGTACATCAAATTTCCTTGAGGAAGGCCCCGACCTTAGCCATTGTCACCTTTCGCAATGAGGCCCCGAGACAAATGCCTCTAACCTTAATGGTTTGTGATTCCCAATAAAATCATAGTATACCTTTTCGGTATTATATATTCAAATTTTCTTTTTTCGACGAATTAAAATTAAAACTTCCTCCTCCGTGCGAAATAATATAGAATTTCCAAACAAAATATTTGTGCAATAAATAAATTTACTTCTTTTCCATCTTTTAGGACTCTTGCGAAATTTGTCGATGAACTCAATAAATATCCTGAGAAATACATTGAGGAGAAGAGCAGCGAATCCCATACCGAGGAATCTATAAGCGACTCAGGTTCTTGGGGTACAGACTTCGACGACGATCTCGAAGATAGCGTTCCATCGGAAAAGAATATCATGGGCGTGCAAAAGGAAATAGTTCCAAGGAGTACCGAGTTCCGGAACAGTCTACGTATATTCCAAGAAAACGAAAAAGCAGCTAAAGAGCAGCTGGGAGGACAACGTTCTTCAAGGAATAGCAATGGTACCGTAGATGATAGCATCTATGCGAATTGGGAGGATAAAACAAATCAGGAGGAAGAGGAAGATCACGAGGAGCAAAGCACCTACGCGAATTACGACATGGACACAGATACCAAAATGAACAAATTACCTGAAAAAAACGCATCAAAGCTTCATTCCCGAATGGACGAATCAGTGGTGAAGCAATTGCAGAAAAAATTGTTTATTATAAATACTAGGAAACCAGAAGTGGGTCCGAAACCGGATAAGCTTCAACATAAAATGGAAACGTCCGACAATAAGTTGCCACGGTCGTCCTTCCTCCATAACGTTAAATCACGGCCGCAGTTCGTCAACGAAGTTCAAAGTTTAACACAAAGTAATATATATGTGTGTGTGTATATATATGTATATTCGCAACGTTCCGCAATACTGCACTTTCAATTTTGTGAAGAATAGAATCGAATATTGCACCTACGCTGAAACATTCTTGTATAAATAATTGAAACGGACATTGCATTTAGTATCATTTTTCATTTCCAAAGTATAGAGCCTAAAGCATACTATGATTTTAATTTACAGCAAAAATGAGCGTGCCACCACCACCAGACCCTAAACGGAATTTTGAGAAATCTCCTAGTATTGATAGAAAAACAAAAACGTATCCAAAGCCACCGATGACAATACAGAATTTTGATCTGCTGGCAAATATACCACTAAAGATTGAAGAGAGTGACGACGATGCTGACTACGAGTCTATCAACGAAAAACTCATGCAACAACATCAAATAAAATCAATGCCACGTGTCGGTAGCAAACAGTCACTCATGAGTGGTCATCAAAGTTCTGCGGAGAGTATTTATCACCCACCAAGTACAACCAGCTATGAAGAAGAGGAAGAGAGAGATGGGACATATGAATTCATAAGTGAGGCTGTGAGTATTATCGTTATATTGAAAACGAGACACGTTTCTCAGAAAAATCATGATGATAATTAAGTCGTACATAAAGCACGGCTGAATGATGAAGAAGGACGAAATTCTCAGGGACGATTATTTTATCGCTTTCCCCAAAACATTTATGACCGCAGGGCCATCTTGGTCATTTTTAGAATTAATCATTAATTTAATATGTGCTTTGCAGTGGATTAATTTTTGAAAATTTCTTCTTGTCGTAGCCTGAACATACTGATTATTACCTTCAACCAATAACCAAACCACAAGAATTCCCGCCACCATTACCGGCCAAACCGCCTAATAAATCCGCAATTTCGTCCTCAACGGCGACTTTAACAAGGCCGCAGACGAGTAAAGGTTCGTATAATTTATTGTTACTGTCCTATATATAATTTGCATTATATTTTTCATTAGTAAAGATATCTCAGTTCACTTTTGCCGTAGTGCGAAGCAATGAAAGTCAAGTTCAATCGTCGAATAAATTTAAATCTCTAATTCCGCGAACTAGCCGATACACTCTGGATATGTTAATGAACTGTATATTACTGACTGGAACGTTATATTATTTGAGAAAGTGGATGTGGTGCCATTACAACGTATTACGCAAAGAGGATGTAACCCTAACCACGTTAGGAAAAAGGAACATTAAAAACAGGTCTGTGAACCAAAATCGATGGAACAAAAAACTTTATAAAGTGCATTCACTTGTTGGGAACATATGCACGACAAATGGTGCAGTCTGAATGACACTTTTAATTCTCATGCAACCTGAAGCATACGAGTCAGTCATTTTTCGACGATGGTACTAAGAGTATCGTTAACGTAATCCGTCGACGATTTCACAAGCGGAAATATCGACGGAGAACAAACAACTATTTTAAACCATAATGATACGTCTGAAGTAACGTTCGATAATCGTTCATTCATCAGTGGATTAAACATGTGAATTTCAATTATCACACAGTTCAATGTCAGAAGTTGCGTTGAATTAACTTGTCAGAAATCCTCGTGATCTACTCCAAAAGCTTGCCCAGCCCAGCGTGTGAAACTGTTTTGACACAGGCGGAAATAAATTATGATAATACAAGGTCGGCCTTCGCAAAGTCTTTGACAAGAAACTAGAGATTTCTATTTTCTTGCTCAGTCTATCAGAACCTGTCGGTCAGTTTGTCCTGTACGTGGACGAATTGTGGTCAGCCGGAAGTTGAGTAGGTGGATAATTGTCAAGAAAATTCGGGACACAAAAATCATTATTAAATCAATTTTTGTTGAATACAAGAAACGAATTGAAGTGTTCTACGTGACCCAGTGAATTTCCGATACTTTCTTAGGAACTAAACGTATAACGAGAATTAGATTAGATATTATAAATATATATCCTAAAGAATACAATTAGACAGATAATTTTCCACAGTGCTAACACCGTTACCGCAAACCACAACGATAAATTCGGTCTCACTTTTTCAAAAAGGATAGCTTTTCAGGTTCTGCTCCCAGAATTTAAAGTGACGTGTTTTTTTTTCGAACTCAAGATTATGACGATAGTATAAAATCCGCAGTACTTTCCTCCTCGACGCTCGTCATACAAAATTAGTCATTGATAACGCGTTACTTGTGAATATATGCGCGCGATTAAGAGAACAATGGTAGGAAAATTTAAAAAGTGCTGCTGAAATTTTAAGGGGCACGTGAATGTTTTTCTTTGGGGTACAAGTAGAGAATGAAGCAGAGTGATGGAATGTGTTGCTGCTTTTATCTGAGACTTGGCCGACAACTTTTGGGCGGTTTGGGAGTTCGTTTTGCGGATGAAGTATCTGACATGATTGTCAGAATCAAGAGAGGACTCATGAGATGCTGTTATTCTCTACCACCTGAGCCACCAGGTATACTGGCGAATAATTCGCGTGCAAAAATAAAATGATTCATATCTTAAATACATATTGAAATATGAGTCCAACTGGTATTGCTTATATGCATGAAATTCTGTTCCTTACAAAAATATATATCAACTTAAAAACTAGAGATACTAAAAGAATTACGTCTAACAGTATATAAATCACAATCCTACGTGTTATCAAATATTATGTTTAATTTATATTATGTTTTATAAACAGACAGCATAATCAGCAAATTAAATGAGCTGTTTATAAGAAACTAGAGAGCACTAAATATTTATGATTGAATCTATCAACATGCAATTGAAAACTTGCTCTTAGAAGAAGGTACCATGACAACTATATCGTCAAAGAAAAATAAAAGGTTTAACCAACATTTTGAAAGATCAATGAAAAGGTTATCTGAGTCTGTATCATTTTGTAATATTCTTAAATCCTTCGAAATGATATTTTCGGTTTTTTTTTTTCTTAATATAACAAAGAAAGAGAAACTTGCCCATCATTGCTTTGTAAATTTCCAATAAGAAAATTCAACATCTTCCAATATCTTCGATAAATTCAATTAAAGAATCCTGGGCATATATTCTTTTTTCCTCAATAGTTGCAATGACAATTCACTTCGTTGTTCAACTCGAACACTCGCCAAATGTAGTACTATAATTTCCTGTATATATGGATTCTGGGAGATGGCAGTATGATATTTTTAACCGTTTCGTGGGATTATTTGCCCCATGCCGAGGGACCCACCGGATCGTTGCTGCGCTGTTTCTCGCAGCAACACATCTCGCCATTCGAAAAGCGTTTCAGTCTTGTTTCGAAAACCATACCGATCTCCACGTCGGTTCCGCTCTGTTTGTGCTCGCACTTTGAATCATTTTTTTTCTTCCAATTTTTGAATCCGGCTTCGAACTGCTGGCAACCAGTAATCCTTGAGGTTTCATTTGAACGCATATCCGTGTTAACGGCTGCTCCCTATTGCAAGGAATTCTATTTATTTTTTTATACGTCACAATTTTTAGTCGGACATTAAATAAACTTGTTTTTATCATTGAGCTAAATTCCACACGCAGTGTACCGTCTCACACTCAAGTATTTGATTGGTATCGGACGGCGGCATTTCGCAGTGTTTAATTCCACGACGCGACAACGATATATAATCAGGATAATAAAAACATGATAATTTCTATTTGAAAATAATTTGTATTTGAAAAAGTATATAACCATGACTAACGATATACTCACGCATATTCTTCTATTGAACGCCTAAGATTAATTCATTGCTGCTATAATTCGAATTCGTACGTTGTCGTTCGATTGTTTAAATATATCGTAGAAATGGCTGCTCTCGTGGGTGATCTTAAGAGAAACGTTTCTTTAAATACTGCAGCTCGTCGACAGGCAAGCCTGTCGGAATGTTTAACACAGGCTGCGCTTACACAGGCTCGACTTAATCTGGCAAGTTAGTATCAGTCGAGTATATCGATTGCGGATCGAGAGGCGTCCTGAATTGAATTTTATCTATGCCACGATTCTCTACTTACTGTAACAAAACAACGATTGTATTGTATTAATTAAATTTGTCATCCTACTGGCAAGACGTTACATAAATTATGCCTTATCAACGACGATTCGCTATTCCACTTCCTGGCACGGATCTAACCCAGATGATACATACATCCTGAAGACGTCATTAATATGTCTAAAATATATCCTCGCTCGCAATAGGTGTCTTAAAGACCATTTTATAAATTATTTTCCTTAATCACAATAGACTGCATGTAATACCCAGAGTCACAACAGTTGAAATATTTTTTTACAGAACGTTCTCCAGATAAAAAATCAGCTACTCTACCACATTCCGGAAGTAACACGTCTCTGGCAACTGAAAGAGCTAGCAGACCACTGCCACCAACTCCGGATAGGCAATCGTACTTGGAACAACCATGGTTTCGTAATGTAACACGACAAGAGGCAAAAGCACTTATTGAAGAACGTAAGTCTAATATATGCCATTTTGAAAAGTCCAGTTACTGCACAAATGAATTATGTGTAACAATATTTTCGCCTTTGTTCGATAAAGGTTTTAGTGGATAGTTGTACTGTAATAATAGAGGGTATAGTGTAGAGTACTATTTTTTATTCTTCATACTATTTCAGCGCCTGATGGTCATCCAATCGATGGATATTTTCTGATAAGACCATCTTCGTCTAATCCAAATAATCCTTTGACTTTGGTGGTTTGGTGCAAGGATAGAGTTTACAATGTATCTATACGAAAAAGACCTGATAATAGGTAAGGTCGTGTTTGCTTGTATATTATTGCACTGTATTATTTGTATTTGAATGATGGGCGAGTCTTACGCATACAATAACATGGAAATATATGGCGCGTAATTGCTCTCGTGATAAACGTGATGATTGTTTGTTAAAGAATGCGAGGCACGTACAAAGCATCATTTGCTTTTAAAACTACAATCAGAGTAATGGACTTTTGTTGTAGTACTGATAAAAATATAATAAATTGTTTATCAGAGATAATTGGCGCTAGGCTCTGATTACCATGAATAAATAGTACGCTATATTAGAACCGTAAAAGAATTACTGATAGTTTTTCATTGTTAAAATTTTTAATCAGGTATGCACTGGGATCTCCTAAATTGAAGGAAGAATCTTTTCTGACTGTGGAGGAAATCGTGCCGTTTTATACAAGAAATGAGTTGTTACTTAGCACGGGTGGCGTAGTAACTGGAAGTACCAAATTAACGAATACACCGCCAAAGTAATCGTCCGCGGAATGGATTGCCTTTTTTTTAACGGCTAAAACAGAAAAGGAACTTCACACTATTAGGCATTGCAACCAATGAAGCAATTCCGCCCAAAGAAAAACAATTTTAGTTAAGATCGACGTGCCGGTCGCAAGACTAATTTAACAAAGTATACATTTCTTCTTAAAATAAGTGGCAAGTACATATACGTATATATTGTACCAAGAAGAGGATTTTGAAAAGACGTGCCTGTGACATTTAAAACTATCATTGAGATGATTTTCATTAGTATTTAATTTAGTTTAACATATTTATCTTTCGAATGCATACGAATTAGCCGCGAATGTTACTTTTAATGAACTCGTTTATTAGTAATTTAAGTGATATCATTAAAGTATTCACGTAAACTCTATCGAAAACGATCTGATGACATTATAATAATTGTTAAGATTATCAAAAACGCTATTTCTATAGAATTTCATTTACTGCTATACTTCTCAGACAATCATTACGATATATTCCCAGTTAGCACAAATGAAGAAGGCGTCCGCAAGACGTGGTTAAAAGGTCTTAGGTAATGGGTTTTGGGTAATATATAATGTCAAAAAGACATCTTTTAGACATGAGGCGTCTATAAGACGTCAAAAAACGGGATATAAGACTTTCTGAAGACGTCTTGTCGACATCTTCGTAATTTGTGCTATCTGGGTTAGAATGTAATGCGACTTTTTCTTTATATAGAAGTATACGCCATTATGTTTTTCAAACATTTCAAAAGTCTCCGGTAATATATCGCAATTACATTATTGACAAGCTGCCTGCAAGATCCAACAAATATAAATAAGAACGTTCTTATGAATCTAAATAATTCGTATCAGGCTGCCATTTTGTGTACGAATTTTTTACTAGACTAAGTTTAGATTAAATATCCCTGTTTTCTAGAATTTCATAATAGTGAAATTTCATTTTAAAAATCGTTAACCAGAGCTATTGTCACGTTTGAAAAACTTCACGCATATCAATTCGTGAAATCTGACATTTGGGAATGAACTTTTTTTTGACTAATCTGATACACGTGCCTACATGTAACTATAAATATATAGACCCATATTCATGTACATGTTCTAAGTGAAAACCATCGCAGAGATAAGATTTGGTATTTCACCATGATGAAGAAGCTCATTTATTCTAATTACTCTCTATATTTTTTATACGTTGGATTGCCTTGGGGTATCTTGTACGTAAGCGACAAACTGGGACAATTACGGTATTGTGACTATTCTATTATATAGGTATACTATGTTAGATATATGAATATATGTATATGAATATATTATATATATATATATATATATATTAGGGGCACACTGCACTCTCGCTACACGTGAGAATTATACAAGTTTAGCAAGTATTACGTAAGACGTCCTAATTAAAAAGTGCAATTATTTTGCGGACCCATAGACATTAGCTAATTATACTGATTACTTTGCAAATTCGCCGAAGGCGGAGTGCGTGTAACGATTACGAAGACGATTAGCGATGCGATTAAGTTTGCGAAGGTTTTTATAAATTTTTTGTCGTAGAAAATAAAGAGCAATATTTGTTTTTAATTTGTTTCTCTTGTTTAAGATGACAAATATGCATTAGAAAAATTATAAATTAGCCTCTGTATAGAAGTGAATTGAGGAAGGTAATGAAATCATGTAAGTATAATTACAATCGTTTACATGAATTGCAAATATTTAGGAATTAACGTAATAACTAGAGTATTACTGGTAACTGAAATATACTAAGTTAATAGTTATCAAGTTGCCAGTGATATGAAACTATCGCAAATTCAATGAGTATCAAATCTTAGATGGAATGATACCACTTGAGAATTAAAATTTCGTATATGATACCTGTACGATAATAAACCCTGTTTAAAAATCCGATTAAAATCAATAGAAACCGATAGAGATCCGATTTAATTACAATCGGATTCAATCGGGGCAACTGGAGACATTTGTATTCCGATTGAAAATGATTCGGAATGAATAGGTTGTCGTGTCCAATATGACTTTATTGGTGATTACCCCATAAACAATAAATTTTTTATTGAAACTGATGGAAATCTCATTCATTTTCAGTAGTCCAATATCTCTAAGATTTGATAAAAAATTTTTGATGCACAAATCTCATTCCTTCTTACTAACTATTTTCAATCGGTTTTAATCGATTTTTGTTAAGCAGAACAGTTTTTAATTCAAAGCAACTGGAATTTGCCATTGACATGAAGCGAATCGATTTACATCGGACATCTCTTATTACGTAATTTTTAGTATACTATAGTTGTTGAATTTATCAGGGGCAGCGCAGGCTTAAATTTTTCTCGCGTGCTGTTCCAATACATAGAAATATTATAAAAAGCCGGTTATTTGAAAAGAAATCACCGATCTATTTTGACAGCCATAACGAGTGACCAGTGGTGACCGATTCCGGAAGATAAGTCATTTTGTTTATCACAGAAGATAAGTTATACTTATCTCCATCATGGAAATTCACAGGAAATTAAATTACATCAATAAAAGAATGAATAAAGAGTAACAAAATGTTAAATAATATCAATTGGAAAACAAGCAAATAAAAATATATATTTTCTAATGCAGAAATGCCTACTCATTCATATTGGAAAATTTCTATAATCATCTAGTACAAAAATATCTATTCATTGCCGTTGAAATATCTTTATAAGAATGAATTAGAAATTTTTCTAATGTACAATACTTATTCATTCACATTGGCATATGATTATAGGATTTCATAAGAAATTACCAAAGCACAAATTTAATTCATTCCAACTAATTATATTCAATTGCTTCTAATCGGATTTTTTAAGCAGGGTTGACCTTCGCATTTCTCGACCAGAATTCAAGTATCGTAAGGCTGTATGCTCAGCTGTGTATTATCACGATAGATAGTAGTAGTGATTAGCAGTTAGATAAACGAAAAAGAAAAGTTCTCCGCCAGCGAAAAGAGTTATCTGATCAAGTTCGTTAATGGTTCTTGTCAGGGATCGTTACTTACGTAATTCTCTGTGAACTGTTCACATTTCATGTGCCTAAATGTAATATAACTTAATAAGAATTCTTTTCGCATTATCTACCACATGAATGAAATGTAAGTGCATTAATTCTCTTTGCGTATTTTTTTCTCCTCATTCCAACGTTATTGAAACTTCGTGCGCGTCGCCATGTGCTTTCAACGAAATCAGTATATTTAGTGCCAAAGAGGAATATTGTGTGGTGAAGGTTGGATCAGTGCGAAAAGTCTTGTGATTACAACGTTTCAGTATATTTCTCGACATTTCCAATATCCGATGTCAACGAAGCGTAGTCGCATGGCGAAAAATTACACGAATTTTTTTAAGTTCCCTGCACATTTATTCGTACGTAAATGCGTAAAGATTTCATGCAGGTTTACCACATTTTCGCGCCGAACTTACTAGTTACCACTGCGTGTCTAGTGAAGTAGTGAAGTCCAGTACGTAGGAGACGACACATTCATATACCGCTCGTTAAGTGTGATAAAGTGGTTGCCAATTGAGCGGTTTATTCAGGCTGTCACTTAAGACATTTTGAGCAAAGAATCGCAGAGGATCTAGGACATTACTCTACAGGTAACCTCAGAGGAGTTTCGCTCTCTGTAGAAGAGGTTTTTGTAGCAATTCAATTCGGTGATGGGTGGTGTTGACGTGAGTCATCGACTGACTCTCCTGTCAGCGGGAACATATAAATTGGAGTAAAGATGGTTCGTTAGCCAAGGAACGTGATCAGCAAGGCAACATTATCAGGAAGAAATGGAAGATGAACATCCTGGAAGAGAGGCCAATAAGATTTGTGGTGTCTGCGGTGACAAGGCCTTAGGATACAACTTTAATGCAGTCTCCTGCGAGAGCTGCAAAGCTTTCTTCAGAAGAAATGCTTTGAAGAATAAGGTGATTCTTTTCATTCGGATACTGCTTTTCTAGCTTTTATTAATGTTGTATTCAATGTCAATACGAAATATAGTTGTATGGATATTTTTTGTTATAAGTCGATATAATTTTATTCCTTACATAGTACCTGATCGGTATTGAGCAACTGACATACTGTTTTGAAATGTGATTATTTAATCAATAGATAATAAGGTTTTTTATACTTAAAGTATGTTGATTGTTGCTAAATTAGTATATGACATGATTATATATCATAATAATTTTTTGTTTGTTCTTTATTATTCTTAAAGGACTTTCGGTGTCCATTCACAGAGAATTGTGATATCACTGTGGTAACAAGACGGTTCTGTCAAAAATGCCGGTTGGACAAATGTTTCATTATAGGCATGCGGAAGGAGTATATAATGTCCGAGGAAGACAAAGTTCTGAAACGTCAGAAAATAGAACAAAACCGTGCAAAAAAACGGCCACAGTCACAAAATTTAAAGGTGCCAAAAATGAAGAGAGAGAGTATCGAGGATAGTAATTTTGATAATGATACTATCTCTACAACCTCACTAGCATCTGTTGCTTCAGTTACATCCGAAACATATATCTGGGAGTCTGATCGTAAATATACGAATTTAGATGCTAATAGACAACCAGTGATTGATAATATGAGTCCTGTCACGGCAGCTAGCGTACCGAGTCCTTCGAGTCCACCTGAAGGCGCCAATATCGCGGGATCGAAAACATTAGACATGCTCAAAGAATCTACCACCCATTCTGTAACCACTTTTGGAAAATACAATCGAAACTCTTCGAAATATGATCAAAGTACTTCGAATTTCGACGAGAGTACTCCAAGCCAAACAAGATACGAGGATATATCATCTAACACAACAAAATATGAGGAGCTACCTTGTAACACAACAAAAAATGAAAGTAGCGGGATGAAGCCAGTAAAGTATGAACAAAATATGTTCTTTGATTCTCGTTTTGAAAGTTCTGTTAGTGCATCAAGGTATAATTCGAAATTTGACTGTAATGTACCCAAATCGTCAAGAATTGAACAAGATTTTGAACAAAGGAAATCACCCTTAGCGTACACAGACTGTTCCTCAACGTCTAGAATAGATTCTGAGTTGCGACCTGACCCACCTTCAGCCATAAACGTGCAGATGGTCGCCGAGGAAACGACGGTTTGTCAAAAGTCAAAGGAAACATGTCCGAAAGGAACTGGTCTAGTCTCAAAATTCATGGAAAATCCTAGCCTCATCGTAAAGTTCCTTAGCAATCCTAGTCTTGTTGCTAAGATATTTCGCGATCAAGCATTGATAGCAAAGATCATGACGGATCCTGATACAGTGACAAGACTCTCAGCGGATCCACAAATTTCACAATTTTTGGAAGAAAACAACATTGTTTCCTCTTCTATAAAACAAGAATCCAACAACGACAACAGTAAAGTTCAAACGGAACTTTCTGAAAGTCTTGCAAATAATGGAATTTCAGATAATATGATTAGGCACATGTTAGAGGGTGAACAGAATCAGGTTGAGAATCCAATTCTAACGAATCTAATAACAAATAGGAATCCGGAAGAGTGTAAAAATCAAAGTGAAGAGCCTAGTACGAGTAGTGATTTTAATAAAAGCATGGAAGATGTTACCAGGGATGTTCTTCAAGATGTACAGAGGTGAGAAACGTTTGTGAAATCTTTAATTCAGCTTTCATATTGCACTTAAATACAATAATTGCTTGCCTTTAAAAGGATCAATTACATTGGAACATATTAAGTTGATAAGTGTGAACCAACTGAATAAAATACTACCTTTCAGAATACCAATCGCCGCCAATTCCATAGAGTCGATACTTTGCGAAGCCATTAAGTTGGAATTTTCGGCTTACTCCACTTTGGGTGGTAATCAAAATAGCAGAGAGTTGAACGACGCTGAAAGGGCAAAGCTCAATGAACTGATCGTGGCGAATAAAGCGCTGCTGGCCCCCTTGGACGATGACATTACGAATTTGGTGGGAGAAGAATGCAGATTCAAGGTGATTTTTAAAAGCTTCAATCTAAAGGATTACTTATACTTCAGAAACGTGTCTCTTGATTTTTATAAAAATGACCACAAGAAGAATTTTCTTTGTTTGCACAAAAGTTGGAAATGGGAATCTTTATATGATGCAATGAAGAAGTTTGAAAAGCTTTGTTCATGAAAACTTTTATTTTCAGAGCAACGCAGGCCAATCTGATCCTATGTTGTTAGACGTAATCAATTTAACGGCAATCGCAATCAGGAGGCTGATAAAAATGTCAAAGAAGATCAATGCCTTTAAGAACATGTGCCAAGAAGATCAATTGGCTCTCTTGAAAGGTGGCTGCACGGAAATGATGATTTTGCGCTCAGCCATTAATTATGATCCCGATAAAGATATGTGGAAGATACCACATAGTCAGGAGAGATTGTCTAAAATAAAAGTGGATGTGTTAAAAGAGGCCAAAGGAAATTTGTATGCCGAACACGCAAGATTTGTTCGGACTTTTGATCCAAGATGGCGGGACGAAAATATCATACTGATTTTAAGTGCGATAGCTCTTTTTACGCCCGACAGACCACGCGTGGTACACAGTGATGTTATCAAATTAGAACAGGTGCGCTGTTCAAGAAATTCTAAATAATATAAACCTCATTTTTAACCTTAATGAATTTATAGATATTTTTGGCATCGCTTCTGGTTATAGTTATTTATCATAGAATCTTGTTCTTTCAGAATTCTTATTACTACCTTCTTAGACGTTATTTGGAGAGCGTCTATCCAGGTTGTGAAGCGAAATCCACATTTTTGAAGTTGATACAGAAAATTTCTGAACTTCACAGACTGAACGATGAAGTTGTGGGAGTTTACTTGAACGTGAACCCGTCCAGCGTAGAACCTTTATTAATAGAAATATTTGATTTAAAGCATTAAACTTTCAGAGATATGATAATATGGAAAGTGTCCAATTATCTATTTTTAGAGGAAATTCATCCAATCAGGATGAAACGAGAAAAAATGCTTTCTCAGTTGTAATTGAAGCAATCGAATGGCAGGTAATTGTTACGTCTCAAAGGCGTAGCTGTTAATTTATTAAATTTCTGTAATTTAAATCGTCCTTTTACACGATTGTCGTTAAAAATTGTTATAATTCTATGAAGATCCCGTAGCAAATTGTATAGCGTTAAAAGATGCTCGGGCGTTGTCGATCAACGTTTTTTTAATTTTCTTTTCTATTGAAAAAAAGTATTTATAACAAAGTCACGAAAGAATTTCCATAGCGTCTTGAGAAAATCTGTCATTTCTATATACCCCTAAGAAAGCCATGAATATTTTCTTACATCGACTCCAAGCGTCATTGAATCTCTAAAAAAAAATATATCCAGTTTAATGAAAAACACAATGGCGCTTTGAGCTCTGCAAGGATTTAAGACACACAATCCAGGAAGTCCCAAAAACTTGTCCAGTATTTCTGGAGTTATAGCGTAGATACGTAAGAAATTATACGAAAAATAATGGAAAATATTCATCGGTCCTAATTCGAGTACAAAGACTCGAAGAAGAGTCCTGATTCCACGTAACCTTATTATAATGAATTGTTGGTACTATCGACAATTCAATCATACGTGACCCTTCAGGCAAGAGCACTGGTAACGAAAGAAAAACCACGCCATTATTTCACTATATTTTTTTCCCCACTCGAGAACTCGCATTGTTGTTCTTTAATGAGACATATTGATCTCTATAAATGACGCTCGAAAAAAAAATGGCTTTGCAAATATTAATAATGCTCTACGCGTATAAGCAGCTATACATTTCAATGTGAAAGCCTGGATATATTTTGTATTGTGCTCAGGATGTGACGAGTGTATGTGCGAATGTGTGCAAAAGTGATAAAACAAAAAAAAGTAAAGATTACCATAAAAGAACAGTGCGATTGAGAAATGAGGGAGAATGAAACGAGACAATGTAACGGGTGTACGCGTTACAGAAATTATAATGTACACGAAAATTGTGATAATGCGATATATGAATATATTTTTGAAGGAACGATGCCTCAGTATTTATTATCAACTTTTTTATATCGTTCATCGTAATAATGCCAAAAAATTATTCTTTGTCCTAACGTAAATGGTATCTTTCAAGATGAATTTTCCTGTTAGACATAATTCAATACGGTCCAAACATTAAACAACAAATGGAAGTTGAAAGAAAATTTATAAGGCTTATTTAGAATTGGTAAAGCGTCTTTTAACTTCCGTCGTCTCCTCTATATTGATCGCGACGCTTTTAATGGAAGAAGCAGTCAAAGTCTGGAATGAACTTAAGCGTCGAAACTTTGACAATATGTGCAACCAAGCGTATATTTCCAAACTTGGTAACAGTCTTAACATGGATGAGAAACGAATAGGTATTTTCAGCACGTAGATGTGCATCGGTTTCTCTCCTCTCCTTGCGATTCGCAATCAAACTTTAGAAAAGGATTTATCAAATTATAGCGATAACTGCCTCTAACAAATACAGGACGAATTAGCAGATAAAACAAATTTGGATATATCAAGATACAGCGTATGTGCTTTCAAACAATTGAATAACGCGCAATATAATAACACAGATTGGTACCTGAATTTGTGCTTTACTTCACTCGTCTTGATGCGAAAATTTTCTTCTAACATCATCCAGTAAAATGAAAATGATATATAATAGTAGGATAACAGAAAATAAGATTCCGCTAACGTAAATTACATAGAAGATTGAACCCACAATCGCTTTCACTGAGGAAACTATGGAGGATACAAAAATTCCCATGTCGAGTATTTTTTGTGGGATAAAACTGATGTCCTTCTCTTTTTTTTTCATCAACAACGTTTCGTCACGGTAACGAGAGAAAGAATATATAATATAAAATGAAAAGTAGCACTTATACTCTCTTACTTTTGCGTCCTCATTTATCCTCATTTACTTACTGTAGAGATAGATTTTTCGTCGTCACAAAAAGTGGAACATACAACCAGCGACAGTATACTTTACGGGTATAGAATATATATAATATATATTTTCGTGAAATACTTGAAAATATCTCCAGACTAAAATATATCGTTTTATCCTACCGTCATAAATCATTACTAATGACATTATTTAAAATTTAAGTAATATATTTTCTCAATGTCTCAGGTACAAGGCTATGTCATCTCCATGTTATGTACAGTAGGTACATATGCGACTCAGATTTAGTGTGTATATATTTTTTATATAGGTTTTTATTGTACACAGCTACTGCGCAGGGTGTGCACATGCGTACTCAACACGTGTTTTCATTCCTGGAATTTCCTTTGACTGTCCCGAAAATTCTTGAAACCTTTTACACGCCTCTTTACCTTCTTTTTCATGCCTTAACAAAAAAAAGTGACACACGACTCTACTAGAGTTGACTGCACCATTGGTATCCGGGTTTACAAGACGTTTCTGCGTTTCGTCATTCGTTATCTCTTGATTGTATAAAAGCTAAGATTTGTTGCATGGTCCCCGACAAGCTCCCCACAAGCTTGCGGCAATCTTCTCAGGTATTGCGAAATCAGGAATACTGGAATAATTGTTTCTCTTGTAATGAAAAAATGCATCTACGTTATTCGCATAATTCTTCTTCAATCTCGTCTCTTTGATCTGGTCGGCTGCTAGATAACAGGCGCCTATTGCTGAGGACGTTGTCAAATGATAAAGTGTCAATTCGTCAATGACATTACTTGCATGTATCGTTTCAGTGAAACCTATTTCCATGAATTTCCATGATTTCCATACAGAACCAACGCAAATGACTTTCAGCCCACCAGGTGAGAGCATCAGGTCCTGTAAATTAGACAATAATTGATAATTAACAAATTATAGATAATTTTCTAATAAAACCGATAGACTTACGTTATGTGCTTTTTTCGCGACAGCTATTACGTGCATTGCCAAATATTCACCGTTTTCACGGAAGATATATAAACACAATGGATCTTTATTCTCACATCCAGTTGCAATTTCCTTGGCAAGTTTTGCAAAACTATCTTTTTCAAAATTCGCATAAAGGTGCGACAACAGTGCGTGTCTGTCGGCTACGCGAAAGAAATTTTTTATTGCCGGCCAAACGTAGTTTATCGGATGTGGTGCCTTCTTTAAATCATCCAAGTCATCGAATACGTACTTGCAAGCACGATGAGCTATGTAGTAAGCTTAAAGAAAAATATTTATTAACTTTTACAATCTGTACAATAATGATCATTGCTTTTTTTTTTATTTCACTTGAAATTCTTACCACTACCCTCGTCGCCTATTATGTGACCCCATCCTCCACATCCGTAAGTCTTCCCATCCGGATTAATTAGAAGTGCGTTACTTCCGGTTCCGGCTATAAGAACTATCCCACCGTTTTCTAGACCAGTCTTCATACTTCCCAATGTATCGGAACTGATGAAATAATTCCTGGAGGCATTTGGATAATCTCGAAAAAGGCTTTCCTTTATTATACGATTTGTGTCCGTTTCTTCGCAGCCACTTAGACTAAGCCCCTAAAATACATTTTTATTCGTGACACGTATATCTAAGAATTAAGAATCTTAATTAAAGACGAAGGACTAACAGGTAGTTAACTAATTGAAGATGAAAGACCATCATAGCTAATTAGATAATAGTACTAACCACGCAGTCGAGAGGCGTCTTTTCCGGAATTTTCAATTCTATTTTAGCTCGTGATATCATCCCGTTTATTCTAGCGATGGTTTCCGGTATGCCCAATTGCTAAAAACGAATTTTTATTTTGTATATATCTACAAGATATATTTAATACCTTTCAACGTTCTAGTTTAAACAATGAAAAATTTCGTTACTACATTATATAATATAGAAACCCCATATGGTTTATATCACATTTCCCTGAGAGCTGTATATGCTATAAATTACAAATAGTGGTAAAATGGTAAATGCCATAAAATTTTTAATAGATCTATTATTATGGCACGATCGTTTTATCTTGTTACCCAATGATTAGTGCCAGGTCCGTTCAATTCCAGAAGCTTATTGCCATTTCCATCTACAACTATAAGAGTTGAATGTGTAGCACCACTGAAAATATAAATTTCGATTATTCATATTGGATTTTTACACGACAAGCACATAAAAAAGGAATTCATGATGTATCAATAGAAAAATAAAAGGTCCTACTAGTATCAGTAATAATAAATTAATTTTAAGTGGTATATTTAGTCTATATTTCTAAATATGGTATATCTATTGGGTCTATCAGACTACACGTCACCATTGGAAGATTAAAATGACATCACTTCTGTGTACTATAGATCAACGAAAATTTTTTTTCTTAAAGATAAAGAAACCACTTGAAGGAATGGAGATACGATTGTGAAAAAAAATCGATCAGCCAATATTGAATGAACAAAGAAAAGCAAATTTTTATTTGATTAATAAAAATACTTTACCCTTCGATTCCGCCTATCCTGACGTCTTCGACATTTTTTTTCGACGTATCCTCATCAATTTTCCCCGCGTCGCTCACTTCCTGCGGGCCTAAAGCATCTGTCGGCTTCGTTTTATCTTCTCTGTCTCCTGACAGCTGGTTCTTCTTCTCCTGTCCCGCCATCGTCAATCGCTCCAAGAACACCCGTAAAATTTATTCCTTATGTCGTCCTGATTCACCGCACGAAATAAAATAGTCATTATTCCTCTATAAATACAATACTCATTCAAACATATATCTACATTTTCCAAATATTAATATACACTAAATTTACTCAATTATTATAATTCCTCTACAATCTAACCAAATGCAGTCTACGCGAAATTCTATAATGGTCAATCTCCGCGTTGTTAAAATCAAATTGAAGCAAATGTTCGCGCCACACTTACGCCTCTTTTAATCTACCCTCGAGTAGCACAGGACGCACAAACACGATTCGGCTGGTACGAGAGCAAACTTCAATGACCAAGGAACCCGTACGATATTACCGTAGTCAGTTGCACTGACAGGTCCTCGTTTGCACGATGTTCTTGTTTGCACTGAACGAAAACGTTCTATTAAATGTCCAAAAAGTGGGGATCTAGCCGATCATGTGACCAGACACGATGAAATACCATCGGTCGTACGAACCGGAAGATTGAATTACTGCTTTCATATATGTGTTCATATACGACGTAGTACCATACACGAACGTTTCTATGAATGATAATTGTTTGACGCAGCCACAGAGTGGTGGATTTTGTTAGAGGACAGAATATATGTATGTAAATGCATTCATAAATACATATGTTCCATAAGTTTACATATGCATACATAGGAAAGCCAAAGTCGTTGAAGCGAAACAGGTTGCCGGAATGGCGAGAGTAAATATACTCTAGGTTCATTTTCTAGATTTTAGTTCGTGGATTAATGAAATGGACTGCATATTGCGACGATATAATGCGTATATGATTATATTCATTGTACACTGTAATATACTTAATTATGTATTATTAAGTATATAATTATAATGAAAGGTTTTGATGTGCATAAATGGTGCATTTAATAAGGCGCTTCCGTATGTTGCGTGCGACGAGCGTCTCTGTTACTCCAGAATATGATGAGTCGTTGAATAATATTAATGATTCATGCATTTATGCATGCACTTTCTTGTTTTATATGGGTTTTCTTTGTTGGGTGGATTCGGTTGCATTTAATTTTTTATTATTTTTCAAGATCGCTGGTTACAAGAACTGCATATTAATTTGATGCGGTTATATATCGATATTAAAAGTGCGCGCGATGGATTTTTTTGACGGTTCCTATATACGATTTTATTTTTTTTTTAATTTACATTGTGATTGGGGTATGACGCATCAAAGGTTATTGTGAGATTCAAGAAATTTCTCTTGATGGTCTTTCTTCTTCTTTTCTTGAGAATTCTATTATATGAGAGTAGCAGTGTATCAAGATGTCGCTTACCGTCCTGTATCTTCGGGGCTACAAAGGCTTA
Organism: Pachycephus smyrnensis; assembly: GCA_030142225.1. Lineage (NCBI taxonomy): Eukaryota > Metazoa > Arthropoda > Insecta > Hymenoptera > Cephidae > Pachycephus > Pachycephus smyrnensis. The sequence continues at coordinate 43,852 of JARQST010000429.1, read as the reverse complement.
TGCGTTCTTTGTTCGTTATTCTGAAGCAACTTGCCTTGAACTGAGGTCCACCGAGACTTTTCATGTACGAGTTGCACAACTCACGCTATAGTTGGTCCACGAGTAAAATAGCTTAAAGTAACAGATGGAAAGACGTGTTTCGTGCTCTTTGCCAACCCGTAGAAAAATTTCCTATTGTCAATGATTTTTTGCCCAGGGTAATGTGTAGTAAATCAGTGAAAAACAATGGAAAACCATTCATTATCTTTGGCAAAAAAACCATTGACAATGGGAGATTTTCCTATGGGAATGCTCTTTTGCTAAAGATAATGAATGGTTTTCCATTGATTTCCAATGATTTACCACACTTTACCTTTGGTAAAAAAGCATTGGCAATAGAAAATTTTGCTACGTGCCTCGCATTTTTCCATCTGTCACTTTAATCTATTTTACTTGTAGACCGACTATACATATGCTCACTAGATATACTGTATCTTTGCAGTAGGTGCATAGAGAGAACGCAGCATCACGAACGGAACTGGTCCAGTGTATCTCAACTATTAATACAATATGTATTATAAGACTATGTCTGTCATTCTTCATAAGATTATTCTCATTTTTAATGATTCTTAAGATTAAAATTTTAAAAGGTTAAATTTCAGAATAATTATATTACGGATATCCAAGAACTGTTCTTCCAGTCTCTCCTGCTGAACAGACTGTAAAATAAGATAACAAAATAAAATGCATTTTTTATGTTTATGATAACAACAGCTTCGTATATTTGAAGAATTAAAAAATTTCAAAATGACGTGTATCCTATATTTTCTGTCCTATCCAGGTCGTTGCTGCTACCACCTAGCGGCCAATGGTGTTTCTAGTCGGAGATCGATGAACTACGAACACAGTTCTTTAGCGTCGAGTAAACTTTCTTATTCGGTCTCACATTTTCTATGGCCCGTATGCCAAGAGGATCGTACGGGTCCCGCATTCTCGACTCCGCCAGCACAGCGAGGTGCTTGCGAGAGAGTCGTCTCGCGTCGCCGTCGGCCATTGTCTGTCATGGAAGCCTACCAAAATGGCAGAAGTCGTGCAGATGTTTTTGTTCCTATTTAAGTCGAAGTACCGTCGGAAAGGGCTGTTTCGTGAAGACAGGCAGGAGGGTGGTTTATCGTGTGCGATATTGTGGGCAGTGATCGTTTGGGCTGCTGTGTTACAAGGTGCAGGATCGGCCTCAGCAGGGTCCGAGTCGACGTGCGACCTGGACAGTTGTATCAACGGGGATTGTGTCAATGGCAGCTGCGTCTGTCACGAGGGCTGGCAAGGCCCGGCTTGTCAGTACTGCGGCGGTAAAGTCAGGTAGGAAAGGCATTCATAAACCATTTAAAAGTCGCCAAGACTGCTTCGTAAATTCGGTTAAGCCATGACCAGCGACTTGCGTCCCTGCGTCACGAGCAACGGGACTTGCCTATAAATTTTGTAGGTCATTTTTTGACCATGTCCTGAATTTTTTAAAGAATTTTATGCCAATTATTATTGAGAACGTATATTACTCCGAAATCAGGAGCTCGTTTATGGCACGTAAACAAGTCAATCTTTGTTTCGCGCTAATTTTAGCCTTTTGATAATCATCCCGAGTGTCGCGCGCAATTTTGAAAATTTTGCCGCGAGCGATTTACTGCCGTGAGGCCAAGTTTTCCTCACGTATTCCAAATTCTATAAATTCCTTATACACTGATTCTCCTGGACTCTCTCTTGCTCTCTCTCTCCCCTATTCCTTATTCCCCACCCACGAATATGTCGCGCACGACAGCGTGAACGATCCGGTTTGGCTTCTTGACGTTTCGCTGTGGATCCGCCACTTTCGCGAAGATTTGTTATATGAGCTACAGTATCTCGGAATCTGTGTAAAGGTGTTTTAGCTTATTGAGACAACCTTTAATTTCATGGTCCAAATTCATTATGCTACTTCCTTGTTATACTGAATTGTTCTTTTCAAATAACTGTATCCTAATATTGCAGTTTTGACTGTTCGGTTATTCGCAAACACAACGGGGGATTATCTTTGCTTTGCTTTTCAAGAGATAGCATAGCGTGATGCACCGCTATCTTGGCATTCTTTATTTCCTGGTTAAAAGGAACGCACTCGCCGGTTTCTTTATCTCTCTTTTGCCTCAAGTTTATTCTATACCCATGGTTTCCTTCGCGCTCTTTGAACACACGACCCTCTACCGGCCTCACGAAGTTGTTATGTCCACCGGCAAAATGGTCTGGCGAAATTGGAACACGTTCTAAATGTCATCTCAGCCATAAAGTCTCCTCTTCACTTAACGAATGTTTTTCGTAAAACATTGCGGTACCTCAGAAAGGCCGCACGCAAAGACCGGAAGAACCTTATCGATATACTTTTCAAATATTATGTTTAGGGATTATGATCCATCTCGATTCTTTATAGATAAAGAGTCCCAATGGAACACGTAGAACGCGTCAACGAACCGATGCCTTAAAAGCACTCGTTAAAATTCTCATCAGGCAATGTCGCCAAAGCAGTTTCTTTCTAAATAAAATTACGATCGAGATAGCATGGCGTCTCCTCAAAGTATCTCGCTTACCATCGCGTTGAATCAATTGCTAAGCACTGAGGGTGATTTCGAGGAGGCGAAGCTTCGGGCTTGAGTTTTACCTCTAAAACGAAGGGCCCTATTTGACTGAGTCTCTTTATCCCTCTCTAGTAACTCTTGAATTTTTAAACTTACAATCCCTTTGAATCCGACCCGACAAACGCTCGCGGTTTACAACGAATCTCATTTCCATGATGAATCGTCGACGCAGTCTCTGATCCTTGAAACTTCAAGACGAGTTCGCGGTTGTTGGGATTGGGGCAAAGTAGGTAGAGGCCAGACGCCGAAATAGGCTGATTTATTTGTGGCCTTAAGATAGCGACAAATAACATTGTGAAGGCGCCGGCACGTGGTGGCAATGATGGTAGGAGTGGTCACTGTCATCATTTCGATGGTAGCCATGACTCTCTATATTTTTTTTTCTCTTTCACAGCGACGCCACTTAGCGAGGATTGAACTCTTCAGCTACGTCTGTTTCACTGATACCAAGTAAATGTCCAGGCGTCATCTCTCGAAAATACCTTAGCGAATTTCGACGTATCTAGGTTGCCCAGAGTTTATTTTAATCTGACCAATAGCATCATGGGATTATAAAGGGAATTAACTTTTATATAATGCACGAGTGACATCCGAGCAGACTGCTCGCGATGAAAATTGGATGCGACGTGTCTGGACTTAGTGGAATCGTAAATTCCGTCATTAAAACGGCGGGAATTTTAAAAGTAAAATCTTCTCGTCCATCGCTCTTGATATCTTTCTACGCTTATTTATTATTATACGCTTTTTATTTCATCTCGTTCGCTTAAATTGATTCACTTTTAATATCCGCTTGGCATTTGATTGATTCTTTTTCTGAGATAAAACAGAAAGGTCAGGAAAATTGATTGGATGTCGATAAGAATTCTGTTTTTGGTTTATCTCTAAATTAGCCAGGGCAGTTGAATGCGGCCTCGCCTATTCCCAACCTTTCCAGTTTCCCTTTTCTTCTTTCATACGAGCTGCCCGAGCGTGATTCCCTACGGCCAGACTGGATACGAGCAATTCCTATTGATATTCAATAGCAATACGATTACGATCGATTTTGAACTTTCTCAACCTCTACGTATTTTGCGCCAATCGATTTTTTCCATTTCTTACTTATTATTAGCCACTTTCTATTAGGTGTACTCGGCGTGTCTCGTTTGGTGAAATGAAATTTGACATCTTTTTCTTAACGGTCGATAACAATTATATCACGATGAATTAACTCATAGCACCTTGGGAATAGACATCTTCACATCCCACTCGATTGCAACGGAGCATCATGGGTAATCTTGAACAAGGTCGCCTCTATTAAGCCTGCTCCCCCACGTATTTTCTCTCGGTAAAATCAATTCTCCTTTTTTACCCTTTATACTGACCTTTGCATTCCGCTAATGACTGCCCATATAGCTCCTATCCTCCTAATTCTTTCCTCCACTCACAATTCCTTTATCAATAACATTTCTTCACAGTACAGTCCATGATCGGAAGTCGATAGAAAATATTATATTCGAATAAAGAAGAAATTAATTTCCACACAGTGGACGTATCATTTACTAAATTATTATTATTTCCATACATTCATTTGTTCCTGAAGAATCCAATAAACGTTGTCTCACTGCCTCCCATAGTCTATGGTAATATGGAAGCTTGTAACTCGATTAACGGTTCTCAATATGTTACTCCTATGTATGTATATAGATGCCTACAAAATGGTGACGCACGATAATCCCACGAGGCATAAGGTGGGTTTGTCATAATAAGAATGTTTGGCCGCACCAAGCATTTGTATTATACTAAACAACCTGTAGATGCAAAGGATCGTTAAGATTCCGTCACGTTGACTTGGATATAAAATAGAAAGGGCGTCTGGCGAAGTAGCGGAAGTTCTACGATGGTAAATGCTCATTTCGCGTGAGTTAACGACGACGTAAGTCTCCGTTGGCAATTTATTCTTAAGTCAAAGGAACCTCTTCGAGATCACGTATCCTGCCGACATTAAGATCTTACTTCATAGGGCGTATATAGTCGGTCCTGACTTGCATCTCTTAGGGTTTTTATCCTGACAGTAATAGCTATGGGGTTTGTCCCTTTAGACTTAAGTCAGGCTTTTCAATTCATAGTTAAACGACGGCAACGTGTATCTTGGTATCCATCGACTCTTGTATCCAGTTGGTAGGAGCTGTTGGAGAGAAAGAGAGAGTTTTGATAGTTTAGGGTTTGCAGAGGGATCAAAGAAATAGCTATAAAAATCTTTACGACGTAAACTTAAAGGGTTTAAGTTCTTAATGCCTGCGATTCCTGAGTAACCCTGTATAAGGTTCTGGTTGCGCCTTCGTTAAGTATTCCTCGTTACACGTACCCTACCAATTTTCTCGGAGAATTTTCATTTTTTATATATCCAATATTCACCGGCGTCGTCGTCTTCGTGATTCTGACTACGTTTCTAAAGACTTGCAGTCAGGATGAATATATAATTATGAAAGAGCATCACGTCCCCTTTTGTATTTCCCGCCTTTTTTTTTTTTTACTGAGGGATAAGGTTCTTTTCTGTGCTTAAATTCTTTATTGGTTTATTAACGTGGTTTCCTTTTTTCTACCGCAATGTTTCAGGCTGTCAGAATCTTCGGGCAGTATCCATGACGGAATTGGGAATTATTCGACGGACATGAAGTGCTCCTGGCTAATCGAGAGCAGCCCGAATTCCTCGATAAGGATGCACATCGAGGAATTCGCCACGGAGTGCGGCTGGGACCATCTTTACATCTACGACGGGGACAGCGTCGAGGCGCCTCTACTTGGTGTCTTTTCTGGACTGATGCACAAGGACGGTTACCACATTCGGCGTGTACCGGAAGTAGTGGCACGATCGGGAAGTGCCCTTCTACACTTCTACTCTGACGTCGCTTATAATATGAGCGGTTTTAATATTACATATAAGATCAACGCATGTCCCAGCAGGTATGAAATTCTACGTCACCTGTTATGCTACACGTTTCTCTTATACCCCAAGTCCCATTACGTTACATAGTAGAGTAGAGTATTACCAGTTGCTGCTCGTAGTACCTTACCCTCCATGGCAAACATTATTTACCGTGTACCTGTCACATTACCCTGGTACAGCACTAGCTATTACATACGATATTACACTGACTATTCGTACGAATCACTTAACTGGCTTTGCCATTCGTTCGGGAAGATACTAACCATGAAATTCAATCTACTATTCCATCCTTGGAACACCATTAAGAGATATTGCACTAGGTACAACCATGACGTATATTTTTCATGCACCTTTGTACTGTGATCAATTTTGATATTTAGATTCTATTTGAAGTTCTGTACTATTAATGCACTAGGTGAAAACAGTTGTGTGTGTATATATATATATTTCAGAACTTTATTAAATGCTCAGTACACCTTTCTCTTGACTTCTCTTACAGGTATTCGCACACTGACTGCTCTGGGCATGGTGTTTGCATAGAAGGCGTATGTACTTGCGATGCTACCTGGACCGGAGATGCTTGCGACGTTCAAGTCTGCCCGAACAATTGTTCGTATGATCTTCATCAGGGCGAGTGCAATCGCGAGAGGCATCAATGCGAATGTAAACCTGGTTTGAGAGGTAAATAGAATGGGGAAACTGTTCAGGGAAGTTTCTGGCGATTTAAATTTCCATTGGATAAAATTTTTACACGCGATCATACATTTATTCTCCTTGAAGTGCAAGGGACGCCGAGAACTTTGTATTCTATGAAATATATATCTGTATCCGCGTTCGCTCACGACTTCTAATGGTGTTCTGAGTATTGCTTGGGGATCCTTTTAGGATCAGACTGCAGCCAAAGGAACGAGAGAGGATTCTGGGAGGCAGTCACCTACAAGGACATCTCTCCTGAGGGATCAGCTAGTCACTGTTCCATTGTCTGGCGAGACTCACTTTATGTTGTTGGCGGTGAGAGCTTCCACAGGGCGAGGATGATCTACGTCTATGATTATAATGGTAACGTGTGGGAGACGCCCCATGTAGAAGGCAAACTACCCGCTCCCCGGTACGCCCACTCTTGCGTTCTATTTGGTGACAAGATATATATGTATGGTGGCGTCGTGCAAAACTCTACGGTGACCAATGAACTTTGGGCCTTCGACGTCTCCGCCAAAGTCTGGGAAAACGTCACTGTTCATGACAACTGCAATAACAAGACCATGTGCGGACCGCTCAAGGTGATTTTCCAATGGATCCGGTTCCGTGGTCCATTAGTATTCCTGCATGTGTACCGTTCGTATCAAGAGACTACCCACGATTGCTCGTTGAGCCATTCGCCGAAGAATCTCCATTGTCTTCGCGGGTTCGACGAACAAGTAGACATGCCATACTTGCACTCCCCTTTTCATTCTTTGAATCGTTTCGCTTCATTCTCATACTCTCGTAGAGGCATTGTATTTTGATAAACTGGACATGCAATGAAGTATTTTTTAAATTAATTGATTACAGATAATAACATTTAGATGTGTTTAATATTCTTATGAAATTTGTCGAATACCAAAGAAATATAATGTTTTGTCGCAGGTTGCTGGACATACTGCTAACATGGTGCAGAGTCACGGAAAGAAAGAAAAGATGGTCGTGATATTTGGACATTCACCACAGTACGGATATTTGAATACTGTCCAAGAGTATTATTTTGGTACGAGAGAATGGCAGATAGTGGAAACCTCTGGTTTCCCTGTGAAAGGTGGTTATGGTCACAGTTCTGCCTACGATCCATTGACAAATCTGATCTATGTCTACGGCGGATACGTCTCCGAATCACAGAGCAGTCAAATCCTAACGAGTCGATTATACTCGTATCATCCCAATACCAGAGAGTGGACGCTCTTGACTTCCGCACCATCAGCCAGATTCTTCCACACTGGCGTCTTCGTATCTGGTGGCCTGATGCTCGTCTTCGGCGGTAACACCCATAATGATACTCATCATTCTCACGGTGCCAGATGCTATTCAGCCGACACTATTGCCTATGATGTTACTTGCGATTCCTGGCATCAATTTCCCATGCCCAGAGAAATGATTGATCTTCCTAGATACGGACACAGTGCTACGGTGTTTGAAAAGTCCATGTATATCTATGGTGGTTTCGATGGACAGATGCTCTCAGATATGCTCAGGTATGTATCCGACGATAATACCAATGAATAGAATATCACGATCATATCTTTCTTTATCAATATTCTTGCTATTAGGTATACACCAGGTAGATGCGAGCATCTCACGAGTCAGAGCCAATGTCTGAACGCAAGGACGGGAGTGAAGTGCGTGTGGGATAAAAGGGAGGGTCGGTGTTTGCAAATCTCAAAGATTCCTCGGCACTTACTCCAAAACGACGACTTGCACGACGGCACCTACATGCGCTGCGTGGATGACATGCCTCCACGTGGTATGACTTCCCACAAAGAGCTTTGCAAGCTACTCACGGACTGCGCAGCCTGCGTGCAGACATCCTACAATTGTGTCTGGTGTGGCAAGAGCTGTTCTTATGAGATTTGTCGCGACAATGCAAATACTCCGCCCTTGAAGGCCATTACACACTTGGATCAGTGCGAAGCGCATTCTGGCGTTGAGTGTTTGCAGTTACATACGTGCCATGCGTGTTCCAGTAATACGCACTGCGTGTGGTCCTGGTCGAGTGGACCTGATCGGTGCAAACCGCAATCCAAAATCAGAGAAGTAAGTACTTGGTGCTGGAGTGAAGGATATTTTATACATTAGTGAATTTGATATTTTTTTATTAGATTAGATTGGTTGATTTTAACTAGTTAGGTAACCGTTTGTCCCGTTCATAGGTGAATGGTATCAATGGAACGATCCAAGCGCAAAGACTAACAATGGACACCTGTCGAAATCCCTGCGCGGACTTCACTTCCTGTAGAAATTGCACAGAGTCTGATTGTATCTGGTGCCAAAATGAAGGGAAGTGCGTTGACAAAAATGCTTACCCGGCGAGCTTTCCTTATGGACAATGTCGTGAGTGGACGACGGCAGATGCTAAGTGTCGTGCCACTGAAACAGGACGTGAATGGTGCAGCTTCTATTCGTCTTGCACTAGCTGCAGATCAGATCCTGGTTGTGGATGGTGTGATGACGGATCCGGTACTGGGAAAGGACAGTGTTTACCTGGAGGTGCCCGTGGTCCTAGCAACAGAGGAGATAATGTTTGTCCTCTTGATCACTGGTACTTCACCAGGTGTCCTAGTAAGTTTCATTTATCTACAAAAAATAAAAGATGCTATTTAATACTTCTCTCGATTCTTTGTGAATATACGCGTCATACGAAAAAGACTCTTTCTTCTTTTCAAACAACTTTTCACCTTATGTTTACACGAGACTACTCGATTACGTTACAGCCTGTCAGTGCAATGGTCACAGTACATGTCTTCCAAATAGCAGCGTGTGTATTCAGCCTTGTGCAAACTTGACCCATGGGCCTCACTGTGACAAGTGTATTCCTGGATATTATGGGAGTCCTCTCAATGGAGCAACTTGTCAACGTAAGTTCTATGTGAATTTGTTTATTTGCGTGTTTTCTTTTTCTTTCACTGTAATAACATGAGTTCATTCTGTTCTTTCTTTCATCATAGCTTGCTCTTGCAACGACCAGGGTACTCAGTGTACCAGTGAGACTGGAAAATGTTTCTGCACCACGAAAGGTATCATTGGGGATCATTGTGAACGCTGCGATTTGACTGGTCTTTATCATGGTGATCCTACTAAGGGCTCATGTTTTTGTAAGTCATATTTATTTATGAAACAGTGACATTATGATTGAGAGAATTGACTGACAGGATATTCAATGCATTGTGTTTCAGATGATCTAACTATTGATTATCAATTCACGTTTAACCTGAGCAAGAAGGAAGATCGTCATTACACTGCAATTAATTTCAAAAATTCCCCGCCAAAGCCAGACGTTGATGCCGAGTTTACAATAATCTGCTCAGTTCTTGCCAAAATGAATATCACCATTAAGAAAGCCAATAGTCCTGAGAAACCTTTACTCCTTGGTGCCAACTGCACGACTTACAAGCATCGCTTCAGCAAGGCTGACTATAATTTTGGCAGCGAGGACAACAATACCCTAACTACGTTCTACGTTTATGTTTATGACTTCCAGCCGCCCCTCTGGATACAGATATCATTCTCACAATATTCCAAGCTCAATCTTCAACAATTCTTCATTACATTTTCTACGTGAGTATCTGCTAAAGACATACGGGCATCGTACCCGAGACTGACTTAAAGAAAAGAAAGTTCATAGTTAATCGAGAGATTCGTGAGTATCTTTCTAACGAATGATGTTTCATAGAAACAGCTTATATTGCATGCAATTTTAAAAGTAGGTCAGTGAGGATATCGAACTAAAAACGCCCCCCCCCCCCCCCCCCCCCGCTATGAAAACAATTCGCAATATTTTTTTTTCTTTCAAAATTCGTACCACCGCCCTTTTCTGTTGTCCTAAACCTCAGGCAGTACTAACTTGTAAACTAGAGATTACATGACACCGCACAGGTGCTTCCTCGCCCTGCTACTGGTGGCAGCAGTACTGTGGAAGATCAAGCAGAGATACGACATGTATCGAAGGCGTCAAAGACTGTTCGTCGAGATGCAACAAATGGCCAGCAGAGCATTTAGCCAGGTACTGGTGGAGATCGAGAGGCGGGACGTCGTTGTATCGAGCGGGGACGGAAGCAATGGCGACGCCAATAATTCACGAAAAAAGAAAAAGGTCAATTAACGCACTGTTGCTTTGTTAATTTACGTACAGTGAAACTTCATGAAAATCATAAGAAAATTGCATATTTTTAGGATGCTCCTAGCCCAATAGCTTTGGAGCCTTGTTGCGGTAACAGAGCAGCAGTGTTATCTCTGCTGGTAAGGTTACCAACAGGTGGTGAACCTTACACGCCTGCAGGTCAAAGTGCAGGACTTGCGGTGGCTTCTGCCTTAGTGACCCTGGGCAGTCCGCGAAGGCCATCACAAGAGTTGACGACGAAAGAGCCGAAGAAGACGAGGAAATCAGCAAGTCAGCATCCAGACTCAACATGCATTTAGCGGTAAATTCTAGTGGAAGACACCGTGTTTAAGTTTTAAGTCATAAGCCTCATCCGCTGTTACGGTGGAGAGCTCAGCAGCCTTTGAACTGCGTTGGAGATCGGCTTGAGGCCGAGGTCGTGGCAGATCCTACTCTGAATCAGCAAACCGAAGACGTACCTTAGGGTGAGAAAGGATGGGATAGAATATGGCCAAAGTGGTTATGGTAAGAATAATTAAGCTTTTCTTACCGTATAAATCAACTAGATTTTTACCAGGCCGCTTCTCAATCTTTCAATTCGTTAACCTCGACACTGAAAAATGGCGTCCCGACGCACGTACCATTATCTGATCGCAGTCATCGATCCGAAATAATAACTTAGCAAGGATCTCGTTATATCCCACGATTAGTGGGTACGATTTTACATAAAATTATAATATCCTTGACTCCTTAATATCGAAATGAATAGCTCAACCATTCTGAATGCTCGCGAATATCGTATTTTTCAGAATTTAATAATGCGCTCATTCTCGCATGATCGATAATCGTCTAGAACTCGTCTGCAATGCTGTCACGACCAGGTTACATCGAGACTATCGACAATTGCTGCATGACTCTCCAAGTCACGCACGATTTATTATCGCGGTTTCGTTATGCCAAAGTATTCACGTTCGCCCGACTACGTTTCAAACGGCGGATGAATAGCGCTCGCGTGATTTGCAGAACTTTTTGATGATACCCGAGCTAGTGTTTGCTTCTCGAATTTTTTAAATCTCGTATATGACCGCCATTTTGGGAAGACGAGGGAAGCGTAATACTAGATACATACGTGAAGCATCCGAAATAGCGAGGGGACATTCTGTTTTTGGCATTTATATGTTATCGAGTTTACTGATTCCTCTACTATTTCTATGGATAAAACGAATTCATCAGATATCTTGTCTTGATCTTGCGTTTCGGATGACTTGCACAATTTGTAAATAATTCTATGCCAAGTTCGAATTGAACATTAACTTGAGCCGTGCGTCGGGCCCGGGATGACGGCTCGGCGAAAATCAAAAGAGATACAGAACGAGAGAGAGAGAGAGAGAGAGAAAGAAAGAAAGAAAGAGCGTGTGTATGTGAGAGAGATAGAAAGAGTGTATGAATGAAAAATTGTATAAAAATTACCGAAAATAATTGGATCGTGGTCATAAGTGCGTTCCAACAATATAAACGGACGAAAAAAGATGAAAATAAGAAAGTAAAGAGAAAGAGAAACACGTGTGTTAGCAAGGAAGTAACGTACGGCGTGAGAGAAAGAAAAAAAAAAGAAAAGCCACAGAAATAATGTGGCCATAGCAGGATGCACAATGGTGGAGGATACATTCTAAACTAATGGGACTTAAGGAAGGGCGATGCAATAAGGGAGCGATAATCTCGACTATAAAAATCAATGTTTTTGTTTGTTTGTTCCCACAAGTCGAAAAAGCGCGGGAACGAAACGGTGTGGGCGAACAGCGTAGATGATTTCATCTGTTTGTCCGTGTTCATTTGTAGAGATCGATGCTGCTGCTGCTGCATGGCGTTACAACAGAGACAAAAACAAGAGTTAGGAAAATAGGAAAGATTAGACGAGGATGAATTAGAATTTAGACTGTAAACAATAGGACGCGAAAGATACACACTTGCCCGCATCAAATGATATTAACGAGTACCATTGACAGTAAGTTAATTATTTAGAATGTAAACACGTCAGTGCGTATATTTGTATATCGGATGACCGAAAGGTACGGGGATGCAGATATTTTTTTAATCGCATCTATCCCATCAGGTTTTACGATGCGTTTTTTTTATTTTAATTCTCTAATACTCATGCGACTCTTAATGAGACGTTGTCTGCGGGGGATGGACTGTGTCATCAATTCACAATAATCATGCGAAAATGATGCAAGTCTCGATTCTTCTATCTGTCTTATAATAGGGGGTAGGTACAAATTCAATATGGCCGATGACATACATAAGATATTATCATGAACTCTCGTTATATACTCCTCTAGTGTCTTACATCAGTTTGAAAAATCAACGAAACTTATCATCCCCTATTTCATGTCTGATCCTTGGTCCATCCCTATGATAAGTCTGTTTTTTATCCTCTCCCCTCCCTTCCTATCCTTCTTACAGAATATCCATCATCCTTGAACAGTTAGTTTAATTTTTGATACAACTACTTTTTTTGTTTTAATTAGACTTCTTAGCGATGTCTGCGAATTTTTTTGTTTTGTCTCGTCGGTTGGTTACTATCGTAACTCTCCCTTATATTTTTATCTATTTATCTCGCTGTCTATTTACTCATCTGCCTATCTACTTATCTATATTTATTATATGTACTGCCAAGCGTTAGCTTACACTCCCGTCATTTATACCTTTAATATTATCCATGCCGTTGTCATACCGACATTTTGTAAGTCTCACGGGACTAAGAAAAATATTGCGTCATCTTCTTTCCTCTTCAGAATCCACTTTTGTCCCTTTGCTTCTCCAAAATTTCAATAAAATCACACACCGCTGTTGTTCCGACCCTTGTTCTCACCGGGGTGAGGCTTACGATAACCAGTCTGTTTTTTCGCATGATATTTGAGAAATTATTCTTGTGGAATTACCAAATGGAGATACGCGCGGATATGAGTACCTATTTGCATTTTACTTAATATTAATTTGAATTATTGCCGTTACTTTTATCGTTTGACAATTGCGAATATTTTTAATTATCTAATTCCCTATTTACCTACAGTATATTGATTTAACGACAAATGCACTTAACGGGCTCGTGCTATACCCTCATTGTTAACTCTGTCACTTTTCGGCTGAGTCATTGCGAATATTTCGCGAATCTAGCGGCAACAAATTATCCTTTCGATTTGAATTTCAAATATAATTTGCATTGGAAATTTACGACGAATTTTCCAAATGAATTATTAGCGTTTAAGTGCGAAACGGGAAACTGGGAGAGGCCGCTAATGGAACTTCTGCCCAATATATTAGATCAAATCGTAGCTCGTGACGAGAATACTCGAAAACTTCCATTTTACTCCATTATACCTTTTTTTTTTCTTATAAAACCCTGATTTCTCCACTTTTTATAAAAAATTGAATAACGTCTTAGTCTTTTTTTTTTTAATTTCACTCAAAGCACTTCTTGTCATCGTACGCCGTATCCCTGGAGGGTCCAAAGAGAATCCCACAATTCGTCCAAAAGTTTAACATGTAAGACGTGAAAGGTCATGGCTCAGGGTGGGTTGTGTATAGGAATAAGTATAATAAGTGGGAATCGGAATGGATTATAAAGAAAGAAGAATTATCAGAGAGCGAGAGAGAGAGAGAGAGAGAATACAACGTGTCGTGAAAATTCATAGTCTTTTTATTAGCCCAGGTCTTTAGAGTGATAGGGAATGCGTGGACGTCATAATTAACTGATAACGAAAAATAAAAAAGAGCAAAGTATTAGAAGTTTCTAAGACGAATATATTTAAGTATACAATTCACACAGGGAAACGATGGTCGCCCGAATAGAAGCGATAAAACGAAATAGTGGCATACGAATGACGCTGAGACAAACATGTCAGACTGGAATTATATAAATGTGCGAAATATGAAGATATAAACAATTGTATAAGGGAGTAAACAAAAAATAAGTCAGACACGATAAATCATTCGACATCTAAATACACACACAAGAGACAATTAACACGTTAACGATATTTAATCTAGATAACCGATAGCCATAGCTTGCAACAATTTTTCTAGATCATGATTGAAAATATTTATTTTTATTCGAGCATAAGCGTAAGTAAACTTTGATAAAATGATAAAAAAAGAAAGAAAAAGCTAAAAACCGTCATGTTGCGAACGGGTACCAGTGACGCACGAGGCACTCGCGCACGTGCAGGATTTCCGTATTCCGCGTCAATTCTGTATTTACACGTGTACAAACAGTTTCAGAAATCTTTCCGTCTACCGAAAAGGGCACGCAGTCGTCCTGGATATATTATAATCATCCAATTTTATACGTTCATATTAATTTCCTCCAATCACGGTTTCACAAATGACGTTAACCGTTCGTGGAAATACGTTATACCAATAAACTAACCATCGGGATATATATATATATATACACTCTCATTTACATAACCAGGAACACATCGCTCGGCAATAAATTACAGTTTCCCTCTGATACACCCTAATTAATTACCCAATCTGCAGAGCGTGCTGTAACCTGTAATTAAAATTTCAATATTTCAAGGATTTCCGTCATTTTCATCGTGACGGTTAGTCAATTTTGACCTTCGGCATCCCAGTCGATAATTTTTATAACGAGAAAACAACGCACTGCAATTATCCGTTGTTAGTTGATTGATTATTACTTGAATGCTGTTATATGTATTTTTTATATCACACACCCTTGTCTCAAGTGTATCCTCATTACGGGCCTCATTAACGCTTCAATGTTTTTTTTTATTAATACTGAGAATATCCGATGTAGGTGAGATAATAAATTTTTTTCTTCCTGTGAGCCATTTTCGAAAAAAAAAAATACACTTCACGTGACGAAAGTTCCTCGTGTGGCTTGCTGCGTACATATATATTATCAGATAGTACATTACATAAATACATTACATTAATACATTACATTATACAGACACGCGTGACGTTTCGTTCAGAATATTTTCGACGAGTCAGTGCTTGCAAAACGACGTTATAATGGAAAACGTTGTGAGACGTCATAAAACTTTTCTATGATAATTATCAGACATTTGAATTTCGCGCCGTCTCGTTTCATGTACCTCAATTGGATTAATCGCGAGTTTCAATGAATTAAGTATACCGTTCGGATCGATAACGGTCGCCATTTTGAACGACACGTTACATACGAGAAAACGCAAAGTGGATGCAGTCCGTTGTGTATGGCGTTTGTCGTTACTGTTATTAATTACTTCTCGTTTTCATATTGTCCTAATTAATTAGTGGCCGTCGAGCGTTACCCGTCAAAGTGCAGACGCAATTACGAGCAGAATATTTTCCTCCTTTTCACGTAGCTTTTGTGCGAACCGGGTAAACTGTCGTGAAAGGAAAGAAAACACGGAGACAATGAAAACGTGCAGAGTTTGGTTTTGCGGTGGAACAGTAAAAAAAAGCCAAGCAAAATTTTCATCGGAACGCGTAAAACTTCCTGAAATGAAACGACAAAGAAAAACATCCTCTTATTTTCATCCCTCATCGTTGTTTATTATATATCGAACCCGCATTTTTCCTCCTTATCAGATTGAATTTTACGAGCACGAGACTGCCGCTACTCGTTCTGACGTTTTCTCTCTTTTTTTTCTGTCTCGACTCTCCCTTCGCTCTCATCTTCATTGCGCCACTTTTCTCCGTCCCTCTGTAGCCTCTTACTTTCTTCATCGTCGTCAAACATCTCACTCTCTCTTCCTTAACCTTTGTTTGCTTCCTTTCTTCCTTCCTGAGTTTTTTCTTTCTTTTACCTTATTCTTACGCGCCATGGATTCGTCCCCTATATATACGTATGGAACGTAACACATTTTGTATGAAATCAACCCTCTGAAGTTGCTTTTTTTTCCGTAGCAACGGAACATTTTTCGGGACCACCCTCCTTTTCTTTATCCCGTTTGTAATCACGGGGCGTGGGGGGGTGCGTGACGCCTTATCTTTGACGTACTTGTAAAATTGTATCTACGTTTAATAACATTTACTTAGGGAGTATGAGGTAACCGGACGGAAAAAAGGGGAATTGGGGAGGGGTAGCGGATATGGCGTTTATCAAAATTCTTCGAAATCCATCGAAAAGGATATGATATATTTTTTTTTCTATTGGATCAAATATTTCGTAAATCCTTGATCTTGTATCGAAGTCGAAACTTGGCCTAAACTTATAAGTTTTGACAGGTTTTCATTGACACCCTTAGCGCGATATATATTTTTTCTATCGTCACTTTCGCTTAGTATATTTTCCATTGAAAAAAAAAAAGTCGAAGAATTTCGATACGACGTCCAAGCAATTGTAATCAACTTTCTCGCGTTAATTAAGATAAATTTCTCATTTTTCTTTCTGTCATCTTTTGTTTTTTGTTATTTATATCGTCGTATCTGTTAAGGGAGTCAGGAGTGATTAAGAGAAGAAAAGAAAAGAAAAAAAGAAAAAAATATACTCATGGTTGAGGTTTTTCTAGTTTTCTTTTTTCCCGTCGACGTGCAAGGATACGTTGTGTGGAAGTTGACGTCGACGTCGGGGCCGACGCCGACGTCGACAATACTGCGATCGGTTAAAAAAACATATATCCCACATAACAAAGGACACTGTGACATACATGTGAAAATCATATACATATACACACTCACACATACACATAAAGTTACAATGGAAATTAAACGTTATATAATACAGGAAGATGAACACATATACACAGCACATATTTTCATCCAATTGTGTATTCAGCTTTATCTAGTCTATAATGATGAACAAGGTAGCGAATGGGACGTGTGTGAATTTTGAGAGCAAACTTATGTCAGAATGCGATTTGCCCGAGGTACATATGTTATAAATGAAAAAAAAAAAATTACGCGAATCGAAGTTGATAATGAGATATGAATGAGGATTCAAATAGCGCGCCGCGACGCGAGACTTATACGCTTTGGCGGGAATTATTTGAAAATGCGTTATTTATGGGAATTCTGTTGATTAACGAGGATTATAGTAAGAAAAATTTTAAACGAGGTAAACCAAGACTCAGGGCACTCTTTGGTTTCTCGAGATGTTATACGTGTTATAGGTGGAAAAAATAAAAAAGAGAAATAAAGGAAATTTCAAGATGTCTACCGGTCGTGTATGTTTGTCGCGGGTCGTTGCGCGCGAGACGAAGATAGAGAAACGATAAAGAAATAATCCAGCTCAAACATTTAAAGACTGGCAAATGGCATTTTTTTTGCGAGACCGTATTTCGAATAGAGACAGAGGAGAGAAAAAAGCATGAAGAAAAATCGACGATTCACTTTGGGATAGAGAAAAGAGAGAGAGAGATAATCATGGCCGTATTTTTGTGCTAGATCGTATAGACGACGTATATAGTGTGACTGGTAAAAAAAAAGTGCGAATGAGATATGTACGAGTGGCGAAAACTTATTGTATTATAAAAATAAAACAGATATTGTTTAAATAAAATTGATATAAATAAGCCTTGAGAGTTGGTCGACATTTTCCTAACCTCTGCGCGATCGATGTTACTTTTATATACTTTCAGGAATATAACATTGCAATATTACGAAAAAGAAAGGCGCACTCGTGTAAAATATTTTTTAAGAATGTACCAGTCCCTTCGACTTGCTGCATTCATTAACTTTAACGAGTTACCGACTTTCTTTCTCCTGGTGGTAATAACTTTCATTCAAGTTTTTCCAGAAAAGTCAGAATTTCATAATCGCGATCGCTTGATGCGTAGAATATTAAGTATATTAAGTAAAGCAATGGTGAGAACGGTATAATTATATTTTGCGTATATTCTAAAAATACATTTTCTATAGGATTACGTAATTCAATTTCAGGTAAAGAAAAGTGAGGTAAAGCTGACGGTGATACTTTTGAAAAAGTTCGGTGTGGTATAGGCGATTATGCAAGTTGCAGAGAAATAAACGAATTATAATTCTATGCATAATGTAATATGATGTACAGATGCTGTAATAATGAGACGCAAAACGGGAGCTGTTTTTGCATAATGCTACATCCAGTGCATAAACGGTGTCACGTATACCGTAGTGAGTTACGTCTACGTTATCGAGAATATTGAGATTTTAGTTTCGTAATGGGGGATCTACGCAGAAACTTCTGCTAAGCGAAGTATTCAAACACGTGGATGTATATACTGTATCATAGGAAAAGCTGATTCCACGTGAGGAACTTCTAATTTGATAAGATTTCAGTCAGAGGTTTGTTATAGGTTAAAAGACTGTATAATTATCCTTGATTTGCATAATAATGTTTATAGTGTAGATTCAAGATAAACAGAATTTTCATAATCAATAAGAAATTCGTGAAGAACGAAAGAGGGTAAAATGCATCCCAATCGAAGCTTTTCCCTTTGTCTGTCAAAATTATCGTATGACAGCTGTCAACATTGGCAGCTGCATTTGACGGATGGTTCTATATTCGATATCCGGTAAAATTCAACAAGCGCGACCCTTGCGAGTGTTCTGTTACTTTATGAAATAATTGAAATATTCTTATCGTTATCAGCGGCGTGATGGGGGAGGGGGTAGGTAACCACATCGAGGAATAACTTAGAGGGTGGGAAAATAACATCGATAAAATCGAATATGTACCAAAGAGGGACAAGTACGTTAAAGGGATGGTCGTAATAAGGATAGAGGGAATAAGGGCTGTAGCCTAAGGGATGAAAAGGAAACAGTACAAACGTTAAAGGAATATATTCAGTAGAAATATATTAAAAATAAAAAACTACTCCCCAGTTAAATAATCGATCAAATTCGTACTTTTAGAGGAAGTATCCTGGATTCATGTTGTATAATTCAAAGGGTGGCGATGAAACGATATTCTTAGCCATTGGCTAATCTTAAATTAATCGTCCAAGTTATCTTTTAACAGTGATCGTGAAAAAGTGATTTTTCGATATTTGACCTTTTCGAAATAATATACGATACGGGGAACACGTGGCTGGAATTAATTTTACCAATTTTTTTGACTTTTTTCCACAAAACCGTCAAAACCCGCCGACGCGTTTTGTTTGTACTCGCGTACACGAAATTCCCTAGAACGAATAAAAGAACGTACATACGGGTATAATCAAACAAATAAAAAGTAACCTGACAAGTGCGTAGTATAACAAAGCTTTAAGAAACTGTCAAAAACATTTCAATTCCTTCGCTTCCGTTATTTTTCTGCGAAAACACTTTGGAAATGGCATAAATACTATTGGAGGGAAATGTGGAAATGTCAATTCGTCGAATAACACGTCACGATTACGTAACTCGTACATCCTATATTCTTCCTGGTCCATAGATTTAAATTCCAAGGTACATCAAAATCGACACTATATCTACTGCAGCTGTAACTGATGACATTTTTCTCACAGAGAATTATTTTATTATGAAACAAGATACTTTTTTCACGCAATAAAAAAAAGAAAGAAAAAGAAAATCTACCCAATGGGTACGGGCGAATCAATAACATCTCCTCTCGATTGCGTTATAGCTATAGACAAACTACGTGGTGTATATATAACAGCTGGGTTATGCTATAGACTCGCTTAGGGTCCATGCATAGAAATCAAACAGCAAGGGTAGGTATTAATCGCGTTGCTGTCGGTCGTCGATCAATCATCAGTATTTGTACATGGCGCGTGTGGTCTTTATCGTGATGGCTTGATGAAATTCATAGGTAAAAAAATACGTAAACAAAACTGCGAAAACACGCACGAACTCTATTTTTCATGTAAACTAGATTATGATTGAAATTTTCTCTACACACTATATATTACGTCATACATTCGTATCTGAGATATGATCTTGTCTTTATAGGGATTTTTATTGACAGCACTTACAGTGTGTTCTGACACATAAATCCCCTAGTTTTTTTAAGAGGACTGTACGCTAGGGAATCTATTTTATATAAACTATTTAGATTGTGGTTAATTAAATCGTCAACTTTTTTTTGTTACGCTTTTCTTTTATCAATTTAAAATTTATCAGTCGGGTAGCCACTGACAGTTCTTGATATTCTCTTAGCACGTTGCGTCATGTCGGTTAGACTTAATGCTGCAATGCCGATACGTCTGTTCTTGAAGTCTCATTAGAAATCCCGCAGTAGATTGAACTTAGACTTCACGAAAACACCTTCACTCAGGATTTTACTTAGGTTTTGCGACACCCTCCCCGCCACTCCGGGATTTAATTTGCTTGCGTCTTACACGCATCCTTGAGACTCCAGGAGCTGTCACCACTAAGACCCGAGGGGGTGGAAATTAAACTGCGAAACAGGGAGTGGGGAGGGGTTGGGTGACTATTAGAATTGTTACTAATGAATTTGTGTGGTTAATGAATTTAGAGCTTGGTAGACTGTTAATTACCCAGACAACACATAATGTCTGAAAGTGGTTTTTAAGGCGTCTAATGAGACACAAGTTGTCTTATCTTAAAGATGATATTTGGATGTATGTGTTATCTGGATAGAAGCATTATCTATTATCTAAATAAAAAGAGTACAGTTTACTTTCGAGAATTGAGATGAATTTTAGATGGCATTATTTTTCGTAGAATTTCAATCAATTGCTTGAATAAAATTTCAATAATAGCACTTGCGATCGATAATATATAAACGTAAAAAAAAGTTATGTCACACTTTTGACGTTTCTTCGTCTCTTATCATTTTTCATATTTTTCCTAGACCCATAGAATTTATCGTCAACATAAAATCCTCTCGACTTAGTACCGATTTCAAAGTCCCCTTAAGCTTAAAGCACAGCCAACAGAACTATCTAGGGAGTCGGTCGAGTTTGTATTCGAGGTCTGACGAACCCGTGTACAGCTGCATGCATTTTTCTCGTTAGTCCTTGTATATACACGTGAATGCATCCTGCATAGCATACAGTGCCGGAAGCGAGTGCATTCGAGAAAGTAGAATAGAAGTGCAGTGGATGATCTTTAAAGTGAACTTTCTTAAACGCCGTATAAAGTGGCGTCAGTTCTAGGAAGAAAAAAAAAGTGCAACACACAAAGATGCATCCACTGCAGTGATACGCAGTTGCAGCAGAAAACTTATGCAGTTTAACTTACTTACCTTCCTCTTTTCGACTCCGAGTTCTGCGACCTGATAGCGACTTCTTATATCCTAGGCAAGACACACATCCTCCATCATCCGTCTATTGCTATCCTTGCAGTTTCTCCATCTTAAACTCTCTTTCATCCCCCTAGCTGTAGATATACACTCATTCACAAGATTTCTACCGGAGTTTGCTATAAAGTTAAGTTGCAACACTGCTTATCCCTCGAAACGTTACCGACAATGGAAAAGGAATAGCAATAAGAATTTTGCGAAATACTGTATGGTATTTGCACGACAGACTATAACGTAACAAGAGATTTTTATCTGACAGTGACAAGATGAGTTTTCAAAAAAAAAAATGTTCACAGAAAAATCCAATCTCGTTGATCCCGTACTATGATTTTCTGGCGAATTGTATTACATTTTTTTCTTCGAATCTCGACTCGACCTTTCTCCATCCCTCTTTTTTATTTTCCTAAAAAAAATATTTAACACGTCCACCGTATTTATGGTATTCCCTTCGCGAATTCGCTTCGATTTGTCTTTGACGTGTCGAGGTTCCGCAATAACGTCGCTCCCGTGAAATTAAGCGAGGCGCAAACTTGAAAACTAGGCGAGTTACTCCGGAAGAGTTTCCCGGGTTTTCCTCGCCACGAACAAAGGTCGGTCGTGGGCAAGAGGGTAAGACAGTACTACGGAAACGGAATACGTCCAAGAAAGAAGAAGTGAGATCGACAGAGAGAGAGAGAGAGAAGGCAAATGGTAGTAAAAGAGAAAAAGGATGAACGCTTTCGTGGAAACATGCTCGAGTCCCGAGCAAACAGCCTTTAGACGGCATTCGTTAAGACGAATAGGCGAAACCCTGGTGATGTATTTGCAGGTATAAATCGAGATCGATAGTGGTAGTTGGCCACACACCCTCGAGAAAGAAGAATTTCTTTTCTTCGCCAACCCCTTTGATAACGCCAATCGAATAATAGATTCGATTTATCTAACAGTTAAAAAATGATGACGTTTCTATTAGCAACGTATGATAATTATTAAAAGAGCACGTACGAATATCAATGTCATTTCTAATACAAGATTCTAATCTAGAATTTGCATTGCACTAGGTATTTGCATATCTAAGTCAATCTGACTTGCATATTACACCCTTTTAATCCAAGACAATGAAATCTTTATTCAGTAAGTACATAAAGTCTCGGTGAAGAGAATCGATAAGCCATTTACGTGGGTGTCTCTATTTCAAGATGTCGGACGACCTTTGCCATTTACCCGCCAGGATACTGATGTAGAGCACTAGTTACTTGGCATTACCTAAATACCCGAGGAAGTCCTTTGTCCCGGGAACTGCGTTGGTTACTTCGATTTCAGTTAGTATACAATTTATATCAGTATAACATACAGCGTATAGATAGATTGATAAAACAGTACGACTGATGTTAAAAGTCAACGTACGAGGATTGCACTAAATTTTGTGTAGTTCACTGTATATATTATGTAACAGCCGTGAGCATATACCTCAAGATAAAAAATGCCTACCGCGACACTTCGTGTCTCTTATGAATTATACAAGGCTCTGTATAGGGTGGCTTTTCAGTCTAAAAACTTTTCCAATTTGATTCAGCGAAATTGAGTCAATATTTTGGAAATTTCAATCTAAAGATATACCAAAGTGTCACGAGACTGTGGTAGAGTGAGGAATAGAGGTTGGGACAGGAAGTGACTGTCATCTCGTGAGAAATTACTTTAGATAGAGAGGGCCCGTATGACATATAGTCAGTCCACGAGTTCAATGTGCTTTTTTGACAGATCGAAGGTAACGAAGCTTCTAGTAAACCACACGTGACTCTGCATACAATTTTTATTACAAAGTATGCACGTGCATGGTTTT
>JARQST010000429.1:0-20322 GCA_030142225.1 Pachycephus smyrnensis | reverse complement strand
AGGTAACGAAGCTTCTAGTAAACCACACGTGACTCTGCATACAATTTTTATTACAAAGTATGCACGTGCATGGTTTTGTGATGAAAAATTTTTTATTTTTCTAGTTTATCATAAATCGACGTGATTTTATGGAAAGGCGTGTATGGTATGCTAAGGATTGTATTGTTTGCGAATTGTAAAAAAAAACATTGAATTCGTGAACCGATTATAAAGTCTCCAGTAAAATATATCTGTTTTTCGCGTAAATTATTTGTATAACTTTCTGTAAATTATTTGTGTAACTTCCTGTATAACGTTAGCATCTTTGTGACACCTATTTTCCTATTCTTTGATACTCGGTACTGTCTTATCTCATTTCCTTTTGCAGAATCCGTATCGTTCTGTACTTCTCACTGAGATGCATAGCATATCTTTCTATTTCACCCCCCTCCCCCCGTCTCTCCCACTCTCATCTTCTCTCATTCTTGAGAGAGCACAGTAAAGCGACGAGCTCGTAGCAATTTGCCACGACTCGAGTACCTCAAAGCGGCCACGTAGGTGTCGAGTACACATATCGTTCCAGGAACTGAGGGGATTGCTGTGAGCAACATCAGTTTAGGGTGGATCGTTCGTTGCTACAAGCTCAGAGTTTTGGAACGGGGAGGTTGATTTGCCAGTCCTCGAGGAGCGTAGGTGGACGCGTACCAGAGAGATTCGCTATTCGAATGTCGTATATTCCACCCGAGTACATACGTAATCGTTTGTGACTTGGAGAACACAGGCAAACAGGATATTACACCATCAGCGTGGATTCTCTTCTTGGAGGGATGCAATTCGCAACCATCATGGCGTGGCATTTGATACCGTTACGGATCCACAAGATAGCACTTTGACCTTTAACGGAGTGTAAGTCGTGAGAGATAGTATGGAAATTACCTTAAAGTTCCTTGAAATTGATTAAAAAATTATAAAAATAAAATTGTCAATTTGCTGTAAAGTATGTTATAAGTCGGTTTAGTTTTCAAGTGTACTTTTGAATGACGTCACGATTTTAGCATCGTTGCAACGATCTGCCTCACGGACAAGTTTCAGGGGTCTCAGCAGTGTAGCTGTAGGAACATACTGTGAAGATTAGATCAAGGGAGATGAGCTGTGATAGTTTGAGATAAGGTGAGAAAGAGAGCGAGGGAGGGCCTGAGAGAGAAAGGAAGGGGAGAGAAGTAGCTGAGAAAGTGGCAAACTTTTCAGTTAACTAATTTGCCGGCTCTCGGTCGATTCGACGCTGCCGTTGATGTTTTCGAGTTTAAATTGGTCGGCGACCGCGTGAAGAATCGACGTCCCTGTTAAGGGGTCGCGGATGGTGAGAGAGGAGGGGTGGCGAGGGACGTTAATTGAAAATTGGCCATGAGAACCGCTAAGGATTTTCGACGGCAGGGTGAGAAAATTTCGAGACTCAATCGAAATACCAAAACTCAAGTTTCTTCAAGTTGAGCCCTGAAGCGCTTTATTGACTTTTCAAATTATCGTGCGTATGAAAGTATCATCCAAGAAATTTGAGCTTTGTGAGAGAATTGAATTAAGTTGCATTTTCAAAATGGAGGTAACAGCGATTGCTCTTATTTTTTATTATTAAATGAAACGATATAACATCTCGTTGTGATGACAGTGATTACGAGGGAAGAACATCACTTACTACGTAAGCTACTACGTAAGCTACTACGTGATCCGAGTTGACGACGTGTTTTACTCAAGAGACATCGGACGCTATACGTAATATTTCTTTAATGGCGTCTGCTAGGTTCAGATAGTTCAGAAGCAGGAGTTGTGACACTTTTTATTTTATCTTAAGGACTTGACAAGCATTGGAGGAGAAAAGTTAACCGTTGACGAAAAGTTACTCGCGGCTTGGTTCTCGGTTAAGGCTTTGGAGAACCTTTTAAAGAAGGTTCATAGTGCCCAAGGAAATGTCCCATTGTGAAGCAACGACGTGCGAGAGGACGTAGAATAAACCCGTGCGATCTGTCACGGTTACCAAGGCGAAGAATCCACCAGTCAACCGGAAGAAAGAAACTCACTGAATAGAAGAGGAAAAAAAATATATATATATACATTCATGAAGACCATTTCACACCAGTGCACTTCCTTATATTCCAAAAAAGGTAAGCGCAGATTACTAAAGCATTCTGCTGACATCTTGTCAAATACTGAAATCCGTCACGCATCCAGCATCCCTTCTATTGTACGATTCATGTTCAGAATGAAAAGCATTGCTCTATATTGAAGTATATCCGAATAAGTGTCACGTGATTTGCTTAAAATTAATTCACGCTGACGTCATCAAGCTCTTAAGGCATTCTACGTCCTTTAAGGTGGTTGTCTCGCTATGTTAAAAGTGTGGGAAGTTGTTAAAAATTTTTACTCAATATTAATGGGAGTACCATCTATACGCAAGCGCAATTAAAAGAATATTGACCGATCCAAAACCGAGATAATTATTTTTAAAGTACGCTCCTTCTGCACGTATCGTCTATCTCAAGCGAATACCAGAGGCTCATTTTTAACTGTAATTTTCGAAATCAATGTCAGATCCTGATAAAAAACGATCGAATGATAGAAAAGCAGCGTGCAGAACATCTGTATGAATTTAATAATGATTCACCGTCTTATTTTGAAAATACAGCCTTAGCAACAGTGTACAGGAGATTGATCGTGGTAAATCAAGCGGTTTATTTGAAATACTCGATCGCACGTTAGATACTTATCACGTGATAAATGAAATAGAATGAAACGTGGAGTTTCGTGCCAAAAATAGAACAAATCTTTAATATACAAACTAAAGCATATTTAAATACGAATCGTGCAACTCAGTTAAACATTTTTCATTTCCAGAATATCTCGTATGCAAAATTGGCGTTTCGTCCGTTTTAGCCAGGACGTATTTTTTAATAAATCGTCCTTTATACCGTAACTGGTTCGACATTGTAAGCTATTCACTTCCAAAACTTTGTTTACGTGTGCCAGCACGGTCATCTCAATAAATCACGCAGTAGCATAGCAGCGTTGCCACGCTCTCCGAGACTGTCAGAGTAGCCTCTCCTATGCAACGGCTGTGCACGGCAGTGACTGTACAATGCCAAAATTTTTTGGCTGCACGAACCGAGCTTCCAAAACTTGTAGGACATGCGACGGAACTAACTTTTGAGCAGTACTGTCGCGGGACAACCACCTTAAACGAAATACTTACTTACATTTGAAAGTAAAAATATTACGTCAGTATCACGCGCCCTTCTGTATATACATAGGTAAATATTCTACACCCTCATTCTTTTATTTCATCCCTTACCCTCCTGGACCCTTTAGTTTACTTCCCCAATGACGTGCCTGCTACCTCTCGCACCTTTTTATACCGAGTGTCTACCCATTTCCTTCTGATGGAGGGTGATACTACTATGGTATAGATGGGGTAGTAGGCTCACACCATGAAATCATTCGGTTACGATGGAAGGTCCCTACGCACGCACCTTCCAAGTATGGTCGTAGGTGGCCGCGTATTTATTACGGTCGTGAAGCAACCCCCAGCGCAAAAATTCTTTCAAGTCCACCCTTTCCAGCTGCGAGAGTCTATATTTAGGCGCGGCAAGGGTGAATGGGCAGGGTAGCTGAGCGAGTAAGTAAAACGACTACTGGCGGAACGTATAAGCTTGTACATGTAAAGTTTCTCCTTAAAAAAAAGACAAAGAGACCTTTAAATAATATTGTTACCTAAAGATAACGAGCTTCACTTATTCAGAGTATTCTCGATATTATTTACTCATCTCAAATTTCGCCACCTTGAATATAAAAGTATACCATATTCTCGTACCCTCTCTGTACCATCCAAAGAATAAGGGATCGAATGTAAATGAGATTTCATCCACGAGATGAGATACCTACAAAGCCCAATGACACTTTCGATAAGATGCCAAAGTCTTCTAGGGACTATCACAGTGAATTTTTTTTTTTCATTAAAATACAAGAACTTACCTCCCCTGCAAAAACTCTTTAAACGAATAAAATCGATCCGTACCTATATAAAAGCAAGGTGACCTCGTCAAAACTTCATTGCGATTCTCGAAGATAGGTGAACTTTTTACGAGCATGTCCGTCGACTCTTTTACAACAAGAAGTAAACATTTTTCATAGTTTCTGTCGTGTCCAAAGTATATCCTACAACCGTAAAATGAACAAGTGGTAGAATAACCATAAAATAACTGTACGACCCGAGCGTCGAGTTTGCACACTTGTTGCATGAGAGAATCCCAACGTTGATTTTTACCTTAACCTAAAAGCGTCATTAGAATACGTAACGCTAAGAAAGATTCTAGACGAGTGAAAACGTCTTTTATAACCAATAAAGAAAGTTGATACAACTGTTTTGTCATTATGAAATTGTCATTTACAATAAACATGCTATTCTGGATAACTTGTTTACCTTGCTCGACATAGGAGTACCTAACGTGTACAGTGACATTCCCGTTTTAATGGAAACTGTCTGCCGGTATCAAAGGCAGCGTCAGGACCCACACAACCGCTTCGGCTAATAGCAAATCAGGGGGTTACACTGGATTCCCGGGAATTTTGAAAAGCAACATAGAGATCAATGAGGGTATGTTTCCCCTTGCGTGTAGAGTCGTTACACAGAGTGAAAGGGTTGACAGAGTTTAATCACAGTGTAATAATCAGTAGCACGCAACGCGAAAGGTGAGTTACGTTAGTTAGCTGATACAATTTCGAGATCGATAATTATTAATTGGCATTTTCCAACGCTGATCAATTAATAACGTACACACGAGGGATGCTCGATAGTTCCACAAAAGGATGTTCAGAATTGATAGTGACATTGGTAAACGACAATCTGCAATAGCACTGGATCAATAATCTTATGGTGTTGATTAATCGTGTTATCATTGTTGAAAAGGTTAGAGGACGAGAGGGAGGATATCTAATGGCAGAGACTGTATGCGCATAGATATCAAACCTAAATACCATCATCCCCAATCTCGATGAGACTCTCGATTTGGGTACTCGAAATCCCATAATCTGGTTGAGGCTATTGTATAACATGAAATGGCTGGCAAATACATTTTAGGAGGACGCGTGTCGTGCGTACGAACAATCGAATAAGGAATTCCGTAATTTGTGGTGAACCAGCGAGAGATAACTTTTGTTTTACACTGTATACACTGTATACATATAAAGGGTGAATCCGACGCGTTAGTTTTCATTAAGGCCAAAGCGGCCATTTCCTTAATGAGAAACTTTGAGCCTTTCAATTGATAGAAAATAGCAATCTTGCAGGTATATACCTATTTACATAGATATATACCTATGTAAATAGGTATACGTATTACCTTGTGCTTTTTCCTTGTTTGAAAAGAGCAGAGAATAATAAGAAATGGAAAGGACGCTTAGTGACGTTTATGTCCTTTTCATTAGTATAGGGAGCCGAGATCTTCTTGGGAGTCCTTAATTGGCCTATAAATTCAGCACTGTAAGTTTACATTCAGGACTGTACCAAGAGCGTATCGGCCCTAGGCACTCGATGGCCTTTGAGCTTTTCCCACCAAATTGCGACATCCGTTGTCGCCTCAGGCTTCTTGATTGTTGCTGATAACGTTTTCGTTATTTTTCATTGAAATATCGCTTTTTACGGGAAATTTAATATATCTTTATTCAGAATTTTATCGTGTCAAATTTGTATCTCCGTTGCGAGACGTTCCTTGTGTTATCGAGTTAGTATATTCCGCTTTTTATTCCCATGTTAATTCCCCAATGATTTCTCCGAATGAAACTGGCATGAATCGCCAAATTCCTGAATTGCTACGAATCGCAAACAGATTGTCGGCCCGGGGCTTATTTCGAGTCGACCAGGAACGCAAATCCTGATATCACGTGGACACTGTATACATGGGAACCATCAGGTGCTGGTTGTTACAAGCCGGAGGTAAAACAGTTTGAAACTGTTGCGAGACCACTAGCTGCTTCTCTGTGAACGATTCGTTAATTAATTTCTTGATTTATTTACCGCAATTCGCCGGCATATTGCGCCAGGAAGTAAGTTTTAATGGCGATGATACGCGCACCGTGGAAACTTTTGGATTTGACTAAATAAGTAAAAAATAAAATTCAGTCGTGAAATTCCCATGATAATTTTTCATAACGGGACACCCTGTATATGGTTACTTTTATAGGGGAATATTAAGGAACGTCTTTTGTGGAACTCGCACAAGTTTTATCCGGTACTCAGGAAAATTTTTCTACTATCTCTCTCTTTCTCTCTCTCTCACGTTTTTATCGGACTTCGCGTTGTCCTTATTCCTCTCGTACATATATATTTTCTCAGAAACTTTCTGGATTACAACACAGACATAAATCGCAATCTACCCCGACTTGCTTGAACTTTTCATACGACTAAGCCTTTTTTTTAAAAAAAAAACGTTTCTTATCTTTACAATTATTATTATTATATCACACTTATACACTTATACGTATCGAATAATATATTTTATTCCCAGGTTATTATTCATGAATGTGCCAAATCCTGATACATCATACATGTTTTATAACAGGCGAATAAATCAGATAAATTCCCCAGAATCCGATTGCGGTTTTGCTCGAGCATTTTTATTTGAATTTTTCAAATATTCCGTCGGAGTAGTCCTTGGGTATCTCTAAGTATCGAATTGCATTCGTATGCACTTTTTCTTTGGCCAACACAACAAGATTCATATATAATAGGAAAGTCTGCAAAAATTTCCTATCATTTTTTAAACCATACCGTATATCTTCATACGCCATGTATATTCTATACCCTCTATGTTGTATACGTGATAGTATGAGTCAAAGGTACGACAATACCATAAGGTACTTTAGTCACTATCTAGCACGTTATATTCTCAGTGCATTGTGTACTATTAGATAAACGCATCACAGAATGCATCTAATCGTAAGGGGAGCAATGCGCAGACAGCGTAACGCGAGTAAATGGCTGTAACTTGTATAGTCGTCCCAGAAGTGCTATCCGTTAATTAGCCGTCGTCATTGGCAAGGATCTCGGGGCAAACGGCAGCTGAATGATATACCGGGTGTCCGTGGAGAAGTCATTTGGACGAAATCGTGGGAATTGCGTGGTAACGAGGTGCAAAATGGCCGCTGTGATATCACGAATTTCCTACACACGCAGATACGTAGATGGGTACTGGCTATAGAGGGACATGTAGATGGTAATATAAAATCGAGCTGTTGCCAATCCGGTTTCATGGAAACGAAACACCCAGAAAAGCTCTTGGAAGCTGGGCGAATATCCAAAAATTTTACACAGGAATATTCAGTGCGAGCTTAATACCCGCGTCGCGAATATTTACGTCATGACGCTGCGATTTTTTTTTAGTATATAAAAATACTCTGTTTTTAAAATATATTTTTATGTTCTGTATCAGAAGTTTCTATTGTTTTGATAAATATAATTATAGTGGGGAGCAGGGTTTTATATGTATATCGATATCGCTTCGGGGCTAAAGCTTGATACGCGAGTGTTTAATCGAGTTCCGTTCAGGTGAAAGTATTATGCATAAAATTATTGATTTTATGAATTAACGTATTTGCACTGTAATGATGCTATTAAACTGGATTTCGTGGTTTTAATTAATTGATATGAAATGCTAATGGGATTGTTTCATATTCGGTTACTCTTGGTCTCTATTTAACGGTTACCTTAAGTCTTATTACCAGTTTGTTAAGGATATACGTTGATTGGTCGAGAGGCAGTGTGTCAAGTAGAAAGTGGTAATTTCGCTATTACCCAACCTGCTGACGAAATATACAGAAGAGGTAATAAGGCGATGATAAATAATGCTTAAGGAAATATAACCTGAGATGGAATGTGTAATGTATATTTTCCAGTGCTTATTTCATTCTTCGTGGCTGCAGAACTTTTGTCTTCCGTTGCTCCTACACTGCCTCGACAGAATCGTAGTACATGTAATGGGAGATGAAAAAAAAAATTAAGGGACGAATCTTACGGATGCGAATCATGGATTTAAATTAATTTCCAAAATTTTCCAGCAGAGAGGGTGTAACTTCCTGTTCCGTATCGAAGTTTTCCATCTGATCCTGGGCACAGCTCTCGCATCGAAGGGTAGACAAGTTGGCAGTCAGTCAGTCACAGTTATTCACGGGGGGTAGCTTCCTTCAAAATTTACCCCGTCTACATTTCAGCCACGTCGACGAAATTACAGGAATGGTCGGTAGAGAGCAGTGGCAAATAGGGTGTCACCCTTGTCCTCGGCTCCTTTTGAATAATTTCAGTTTTCCCGCCCTCCGCCATTTCCTTCTCTCAATCTCCTCGCGGCCTCCATATCCGTCCCACCGTTCTTCCCATTCTCAGTTTCGCTCTGAACGAACAAACCGAAGGCGTCCCGACGACCCTACTACGGCGAAACTGGTACGTGCCAACGTTTCAAAACTTCTCGGGCCTATAACAGGTAGCGGGAAGTTTTGTTTTCCTTTTTTTTTTTACAAATTTCCCATTCCATTTGCAACTCCCTCGGGGCGTCCTGCCAACTGTCGAAAAAAGGGGAACTGCACTTTGTCTGGGGTCGAGAGACGCGTCGTGCCAACCTCTGAATAAAAGACGCTATATCCATTCCTAATCGAGTCAATCGATACGAATCAGTGCGATTTTCTCTAATTCCAAATCCCTTGCCGTTACGTGATTCTTTCGAGAGAAATACCAAATACCCAATTCCATATACAACGGCGCTATTAAGGAAAGTGACAAAAAAGAAAACATCCATTCAATTTATTATGGCTATAAATTAGACCGGAGTACAGAAATATTTTGTGTTTATCTTACAGCGTCATGACAAAGGGACGTCATATTTTTTTTGCTGTAGATTTTAGTCAAGAGACGTCAAAAATAAATATATAAGTACACGTGTGGACATCGTGCGGATGGAATAAAATTTCCGTATGCGGTGACTGCGGCTCTGACAATTTCCGCGTAGATAGAGCGCTACAAAGCCGAGCGACGTGACGTTGCCTCTAGGTACAGGAAAGTAAGGTCGTCCTCTACGGAAAGTCGTGATGATAGCTATATATATAATACGTTATATACAGGAGTTTCCAAATGTTGTGTCATATATTCTAACCTAGTAATCATACCGATCCTACGTTGAGTGGGATGATATTACATTATTTTGGAATGCACTGTGTATTAGTTAAAATAGAGTTTCATTAAACTGATATAGTTTCTATGATCGACAATAGCTTTTGTAATAAAGGTAGCTTTGTAACTTCCTGTATTTATTCAGTGCTCATAGTACATACGTATAAAGTCTGTATAGCTTTGACATTTTCCAGGCAAGAAACAGCACAGAAAGCTCCCTTGTATTGTATTCTAATGTGACATTGTAACGAATACTACGTATTCATAAAAGAGACACCCTCCATATTTATATACTGTATGGTATTATTGAGAATTATATTGCATTTGTATGCTTATGGGCAAGCATATACTATATATATATTCACTTGCGTACCTATAACAATGTAAACGGCTTTTATTTTACCCCAACGTGTGGGTTAGAGAAGAAATTTTAAAGTCCAATCATTTGATTTATTTAAGAATCCCATAAAGCAAGATTGATTATCACTGCGAATCCAACAGGAAGAAAGACTCGAACGTTAACTTCCTGCAAATTTAGATTCTGTTATATTATTCTGACAGAAAGTGTACAGCTGATGGAGATAGCCATGTTTCTGAAAAGAAAACGATCACCGTATTAGGATTATTGATACAAGATTTAATTGATTCAATAACATTCCTTGAACAATTGATTTACTCCTCTTTGTCATATATATTATCTTTTCTGGAATTTATTCAAGGATTTTTAACGATTCTGATTTTTGTATTTCAAATTAGCATATCATGCTCGCTATAGAACGTACGATAGTGCCAACATAGAGAGTATACTTAAACGTCAAGGCATAGGAAAACTTGCGTAATTAAAATCTAGGTTATTCGTTCCAAAACTTCCCTAGAAATACAACTGTTGTTAGACCTATTGAATCATGGTATTATCTCCTAGTGAAATCGTCTAGTGACTTTATTTATCCGCAGTATCAACGTACTGCCAACATACAGACCCACCCCAAAAAATATCATATCGATAACAAGCTACAAAAATAAGTAACGAATCGAGAAAAAAAATGCCGTACGACTTTCCCACTTTCTTTCCATGGAATAATGGCACCACGTATACCAACATGACGCAACTAACAAGAAAATCTTATGTTCGTACAATACTGCTCGTTATTTCCACTACTCCGCCAATCGCGAGGAATTGCCAATGGCGTCGTAGAAGAAATATTTCTCTGCTGTTCCTTATTTTTTTTCATACTCAAAGCAGGTTCGTCTCAATACAATATTCAAGAAAGAAATAGGACTGTAACGTTGCCTGCCTGCGTAATACTCTGTGCTGCTTCGAATTTCTCAGGAATTCTCTCAGACTGTGGAATAAGAAACAGGCATTCCGAGATGGGTAAACAGGAATGCCATCAACCTTGCTTATTACGTCGGGTGTGTTTAAGCGGGTCGGGGGATGAAAATGGGGTGGAAACATGCAACTCGTTTTAGCGAACCTTTAAAAAAAAGGTTGCAATGCGTATATCTTTATATTTATCTCTATCTGTTTTATCCATTTATCGCTATCTTATTCTACGTACGCTCTTATCCCTTTTGCTATCCTTCTCCTTTCGCTCCTGTCAACATTTTCAACCCCCCCCCCCCTCCCCCCTTTCATCCGTTGCATCAACTTCTCGGTTCAACGAGCACAACTTTATCCATTCCGTAAAGTCATTTCGTACGACGCATGAAGACTGGGGGTGAGAAGGGGAGGTATTGCGAAACTTTATACGGGTGCATTGCTTCGCGTGAATTATGACGCCCCTTGCGTTGCAGCAACTGCAGGTGCGACGATGCATCAGTGGAGAAATATGCATGGACTTTTTTCTTTGTCTTTCTTCAATGAATTTCTTGTACCAGTCAGTTATATGCATTAGCTATCTTACGACTAAATGGCTTTTGGTACAAGGGAGTTATGTAATTATATTGTACTAATTAATTAAGGAATATCAATCCAGGTGAATACTATGATCAAGACTATAGTATTACGAAATTTATATCACTGTACTCCTTAGTTGGGTCGGATCCACCACTTAGGCAAGTATCCGATATGCAATACCTTTGGCTACTCAGTGAACAAACTTGTACATTGTCTGTGCACGTTGCATTAAGCACCTTACACACGTGCAAGTATTAACTACGTATAAAGTATGCATACAGAGCTTTAAGTTTGTCCGAACCACAAAAGCTTTGTAATGTGATCGATATGTAAAGTCCTCAAAGTTTTCTTATAGAAGTTTATTTCACGTAAAGGATCTACCACACGATACAGAAAAACCATAAGATTTCAATTCGAAAGATTACCTACCCAGATTCTGCAGACTTCAGGTATAGCATAGACGTAACAAATACAAATCCTTGCATCTGATTAAAGATAAAAATATTTGGATAAAATAAAAAAAAGTAAGGTACCTTAAAAAATTGACAAGAAAATATTCTATAGGTTATGAGAATTCTTGTACGCATTACCAGAATATAAATTATCTTGTAAACAGATAATTTTCCTGAAAAACCATAATCGTTTAATCTTTATTATATTACACGTATATCACAGAAACGCGTATCCGAATTTTATCTCAGGTAGGATAAGCTTGAATTATTTTTTAAGGTCGTTCGAAATAACCAAACGATGACGTAAGCATGAAACTTAAAATTACGTAAAGCTCGTCATAAGGTCTTAGCTTTACGATGACCCTTATTGAAAGCTCTGAATATTAAACTCGAATTCCAAGCACGAAGATGTTCGACTTGCAGAGAACAATTACCATTTCGCTGATGCCGGATACATGGCGCAGCATCCCGTTAGACGTTAAATCTTCTAGGAACGTACGTGTACGACTCGTAGTGAATGCTTCCATTGTTCTGGACAATATAGTTGTTAAACATTAATTCCAAGCTTTGAACAATCATATATCTGTATATACGGCCTTGCTGTACTAATGACAAGTATTAAGTTCCGGAGTGTGGCTGATTATAGTATATTAATGACACAATGTGAATAACGATGATTCTTACTCGTTAGGCATGTGGGGCTAATTATAAGGACTAAACGTAATTACCGTAATTGCTTAAAGTTTCTCTTATTGACTCCGGAAGGGAACTTCGTATTGCATGTTTGACGGAATTAACGAGGGAGATTATTCAATTTCACTAAGTAAATGAACTTTGACCTTTAATTCAGAAGCACAATCAAGATCGTTCGTTCAGGAATTTTCATTCTTTGTTTAATGACGTCGAATCTCGCTCTTCTGTATCTATGCTGGTCTTGTTGATATTACAGTCAATGCAATTTCGTGACAATGCTTCTCGTTAACACTGTGTATATATTTCTGTAGTGTAACAGAGTATTGTATAGAATATTAATCAGTGATAATGAATACACGTGTAGAGATGATAAAGGTAAGTGACGTCACGGCTCTGAACTTTAAGTACGATAAATATTATGTTTGATTATTACTGTAGGGGTGTATTATTCATTGAAACTGTTTCCCCGTATTTCGTTGTTAATTTAATAAACGAAGTGTCTCAAGGGTCTCGTATAAGTTCGTTGGATTATAAATTAATTATTGAAGTAAACTCATTCTATATTAAGAAAAAAAAGGTGGGAGTAGAAAGTCAGGGGGGATCTGACTTGGCATAAATCTTTTTTGGCGAAAATTTCAGGATATTATCAGCACCCTGAAATCACGTCGAGTCCACGTAATCAAAATCAATGGCAAATGGATGGAAATGGACCGAGGGTATTTCGCGAACGATCCAGTCGAGCGGTGAAAATTTTGTCCCGTTGGGTTGGCATCGGATTGGATAGTAAAAAAAAAAGGGAAAAACGAAGCTTCAAAAACCGCATCGTCCAACGGCCAATGCACTGAGCCGAATAAAAAATCGATTTACCGAACACGTCCAATATCTATCGGGTGTCTTAATGAGAATCTGTCATGAGCCTCTTAGACACATTAAAAAAGCTCGTGAAACTTCAAGGAGAATTTATGTCGCGTCGTATAGCTTTAATGAAAATTTGACTCTTTTTCCTTTTAACGCTCATATTTTTGATAGTGGTACTAATATAACACCGTGTACCCTCTCTATATAAAGTCCAACTGAAATCATTCCGTCTCGTGTCATGTCCACGTATTAAACGGCTCACGTGCTGTCAGTAAATAGAAACCTTTTATAACGAACCTTTCCGAAGTAATCTGAACGCGAGTTCACTTCCAGTCACGAAAGTCTAATTAAAGTTTTGTGGAAAATGAGCTTTCCGACCTCTACCATGAAAGAGGTTAACATAAAAGCACACAGGATTAAAAAAATGTAAAGCACACATTAACAATTTAAAAAATGAATAAAACCTGTAGAGGTCGGTCCTTTTCGATAGAAATTTCCAAAATAAAAAGCACAATAGAATCATTCAAATTATCTGTTTAAAAAAACCCGAAAGATAAAACCTTCCTCCATGCTATAATAGCAACAACAAAAATTGAAAATTCTTATAATTCCATTGCTGGCACAAAGCTCGAATTTTCTAACCAAGGAGCTTTCGAATCTCGTAGTGGGAATAATTAATACATCGTACTTGTACGGAGGTCAAGGATGGGAGCCATTATAGTAATCGGTAGGTCAACTCGAGGCGAGATCTCAATGGAAATAAGAGGAAGGCACACACGAAGAAGGATCGTATCGGGTTGGAGGATTGTGAACGAGACCACAGTGTGCCGGCGACCGTCGCTGCGAACGGATGCAGACTTAAGTCGTGCGAAGACGTTTCTTAAACAAAAAAGTTTCACCCTTGCTACTCAAGAGTCCAAGTACCTAATACTGTGAACATTTGAGACACCGTGTATATATGATTCGTAGATATATCTATGTATATCAGATATATTGAGCTTGCAGGGTTCCTGTCGGTGTTTTCCGTGCTGACTAGTCCAAGCTGCTTTAGAAAACAGGTACTAGTATAGTACGGGTCTAGTGGCGCTAGTATAGTACTGACGGATGACGCCAGAGGGAAGAAAATCGTCGTAAAGTTATTTATTGCTCGCGTCATTATGTAAAGGCTATATGGTTAAAGTTTGACACGGCAGCTGGCCCTGAGAAGAGACTTGAAGTTCGCGTTGTTGAGGTTGGTATACGTGGACTTTAGGTGGGGACTAATATTTTCTTTTAAAATAAAGCCGGCTGTTGTCAAGAATGAGATAAGAGATAATCGTGTGGTCGATGGGAAGTTCGAGTACGATTAAGTCATTTAAAGAATATTTCACTCTTCAGTAACGTGGAAACTCCAGTGTACATTGGCTGAAAGTTGTGAGCACGAGCTTTGGATGTGTTGCAATTAAGATAAAAAGCTCGTCGCGACGCTTAAACATCGCTCAAAGAGATTTCGCGACGTTTTAATGCGGTGCGGACTGGTCTGAGGGTTGTTGTCAAAAGTCGTGACAATTAAAAGTGTAAGAACCTCTTCAGACGGCTTATTAGACGCCTGACGTCAGACCGAAGGTTTCTGTGACTCAAGAAATTACTGTAAAGTAAGTAACTTTTAGGTTATTTACAGAAATTTAATGAAACTCATTTTTTTAATGATTCGTGAATGATAAAAATTCATGAATGATAAAAATTCATGAATGATGATTTTACTTGTTATGTTTCTATCACGCGTCACGTGTCCTGACAAGTTTTGTCTTCGTGTCGGAGGGGAAAGTAATCCTCGTCGAATCTAGACTGTTTAGACGCGTAAGGTGAACGTATTAATTGGCGCCACTCATGCATTTGGTAATCAATAATCGCTAATTGGTCCATGAGTATTAGACACGTCGCCATTAAGATTATCCTTCTGGAGGGTCGGAGTCATGGCTGAGATATTTCCAGCGTCGAATTACTTTACTGCAAGTCAGGGCTATACGCGTATTATTCTTCTTCGGGTTTACAAGTAAACACGAGCTCAACTTCTCGTTAGCGAATATCTTCTTATAACGATAAATCAGGAACTACCCTATAGAGGAAAACCTTGAATAGGTCATAACGATGCTTTATTCTACTTTCTATTGTCTCATCGATTTATAGATTTGTATCTTCCGCCTTTCTGAGCCAACTTCTCAGAGTTTCCTTGTTCTTTATAACTTCCTCGTAGACAGTAGGACCTTTGAGTATAATCGTAAATTGTTTATATTGTTAACTTCATAGTAAAGTCTTGAGGTATATTAATTGGTCAATGAAGGTTAGATAAGCGTTGGCTAAATTTCTTCTTGTATGTTTGTAAAATCTGAGTGAATATTAAAAATGAAAATCAACAAGTACAATGAATGCTTGA
Organism: Pachycephus smyrnensis; assembly: GCA_030142225.1. Classification (NCBI taxonomy): domain Eukaryota; kingdom Metazoa; phylum Arthropoda; class Insecta; order Hymenoptera; family Cephidae; genus Pachycephus; species Pachycephus smyrnensis. The sequence goes on along the minus strand of JARQST010000429.1, from coordinate 4,822 downwards.
CGAAAGTCTAACGTACACTAAATCCGTGATGTAATAATTTTCTTAATCCGATTTATTAAGTACAAACAAATAATGTCACTTCCAAGAGAAAATTTCTCTACGAGCGTTCGTGGGACTTTACAAAGTTTTCAGAATAAATTTACGATAATCTCACTTATCTAGATTATCAACGGTAAGCTACCTAAGTCAGCAGCTACTAACCTGAGTGTAACACAGTACATAGAGATTACGTTAAAGTACCATCAGTCTTACGCAGTACCTATAGAACATTGACTCATTGCCGGATTAGCCTGGCGTGCAGAACGAAGCTCTTGCGAGTATCTGGTACAGCGACTGTAAAAAAAAAAAGCTTCCATGGGCAAATGAAGCCTAAAAACTTTCATCCGGGATTTTCCAGCACTCCATCTTGTTAACCTGCTATCCCGAGTAAAAGGCATTAAAAGGTTTTGAGCTGGAAGCTAAGCCATCGCGAGTACGAGAGTAGCCGTACCAACCTCCAAGACGAAGGATAAGATGCACAGTGGACGTAGAAATATAAATACGGAATACAGAAGTAAGTTTCAGTTATAAAAAGAAACAGTACAGGACATTTCAGTCTAATCGAAATAAGGACACCTGAACCACCCTTAGATGTAGGTATACAAAAAATTTGTCAAAATCAACCCCATGTATGGTGTCTTTTTTTGACATCAAATTTCCTATTCTCATACTACAACGTACCTATCTTAACCTTATCAACCCCTATCCGACCCGGAACAGACACTTGTTTTCACCCTGGCGAGAATCAGGCGGCTAGGTACAGGCGCGTTAATAAGGGTGGCGAAGGTGGCGGCGATTTATCGTCGAAATATACGTGCTAAAGCGATTATCAGAAGCTGGGACAAGAGTCTGTTATACACCTTGGTAGAAAGTGGTAATCATCCCCATTTTGAATCTTCCCCGTCACCCCTTTATACACACCTGACGTCGTTCTCCATCTTACGTTTATCTAAGTTAGCTACGTATGAAGCCTTTCGTTATGAAGCAGCCGTAAAGTTCATCCCTTGTTTAAAATAGTTGCCGAGCTTTTTTGAGATTCCCACTCGTTTTTTTTTTAATGTGTCCAATAGTGTATAGATATTTTTTTATTTCAACAGTTACGTAATTCCAGTGTCCACGTGACTCGTTGGTAAAAAATTATCGGCGGTACTTGGGTCAATATTTAACAAAGCTCAATTCTGCCACAGGGGTAGTTAAGTATTTGGCGATAGTCCATCGTATAGAAAACTGCTCCGAGGCTAATTGAAAAAGTTGGCAGATTCACGCTTCCACGTGTTAGCACATTTTGGGAAACGTATGGCTTTCGATCGAGAATATAGCAACGGAACGTAAAATTCCCTAGATAGGTCGATCGTTTAATATTCTAATCGTTCGATTAAACACCTCGACTATTATATGTATCGCTTCTTTTATCTCAACCGCACAACTTCTTCCCGTAAGCGGAAACTTCAAAGAATAAAAAGCAAGAAGATCGTCTAGGTAAGGGAATAGGGTAACTTATCCTCGTTAGACACGGACTAATTAATTTCACTCCCGACGTATGAGGTATTGTTCTGTATAGTTACGGCGTCCCGACGTCGTGAGAAATGATCGTCGCGACGTCTCCCGTCTCATCTCTTCACCGCAGCATCACCTGAATACCCACTATTTATAATACCCATAGAAAACAATCAAGTGAAACGATCAAAAAAACTTTTTTTCAACATTTTCAAAATTTTTACAAAAATAAACACTAAAAATAGTATTAAAAATCCGCCAATGAATTAACCATCCGAGAGGACGTATTCTTATGTACACGAAAAATTACATCAAGCCTGATATACATCTCGTCGAAATAGCATGACGTCACAATGGCCAAGCACAATACACAAAACACAAAGTAACAGAACTGTCAGAGAGAATTTTTCTCGTGAACGTTTTTCCTTTGGCAAGAGACACGAGTTGCGCGAGTTACATGAAACATCCCAGAGGGGAGGGTGGGGGTGGTACGGTTTGATACATATACCTGCGCTATACGTAGTTGCGGGATGTTGGCTGACTTCGCGTCTTTAATCACCTAATGGATGTATTTTCAGTTTGAACCAGCATACACACTGTAATTGTAAAGCTCATTGCGCACTGTACAGGGTTGATAAGTAAATTTTACCTAAGCGAGGGGATAATTGTGTTTATACGAACAGAGAATCTTAGGGGTGCAAGCGTGGTGAAAGCAACAGTCGTGAAAAACAATTTTTTTTTAAATACCGCGCATGATTTAATTATTTTCTATTTTCCTTTTGACAATATATGAATAACTGCTTTTCGTATTGTTATATTTTTTACGCACGTTTTGTATTTCTCTCCTTTCTTTGTTCTGTCGTGCGTATATCCTCTCGTCGGTGGGATCAAACTGAAAAACTTTCCAATTACCAGAGAACGCACAATGGCTGATACTACGTTATACCGTATTACATGCTACAGTTGTACCGTAGGTACGTAGTAACGCGTACTCGTACGCTTTACGGATATCCAACTCGATTCAAAATGGCGGATACAAACGTACGTGTACACGTTCTGTGTCCTCCGCTGACGAGACTGCACTGTTGCATTGTCTACTTTTCTCATTTCCAGTTACTAAACATGGCTACTCGCTTGAAACTCGTACGAGTGTAACAGTCAGATAAACAGATACAGATAGGAATATACGATACGGCGTGCCGAAGTACATGGCTGTATAACGCAGTGAAGATATACAAGAGAAAATGGCGGTGGTATAAAGGCTGATACAGAACGATGCAGACACGGTTTAGCAAGCACACTGGTTATTCCGCCATTTTTCTTCTTTCCATTTCCGCCGCGCGAAACACGGAGTGTGAGGATACGGTTGAAGCAAGTCGCGCGAGATAATCGCGCTGAGCTGAAAAACGTGAAAGCGTATATAGAAGTAGGATCGAGTTGGCGAGAAAGAGTAACGAGAAGTAGCAAAGAGGCGAAACTGTAATAAAGAATATTCTCGCGTTACCGATATACAGTCTTTCGCTTGCACATTGTTATTATATGTATAGCTATACAGATTACACGTATATATAGCGCATAAGGTAAGCTGGAATAAGTAGCAGATTAATCTTGGGTTAGACGGGCTTTTTCTTTCGCCCTCGCAGGAAGTGAACTGGAGAATAAAAGGAGGATAAGAGGTGGAAGAGGTACGAGCGTTGAGATAAGTTCAAGAGTCAAGCATATGAAATGTGTAAGGAAATTGATGTGGCGCCATTTTTCTTTTTTCACTTTTAGAATACAATGGGACATATTCTAATAATGTATTTAATTAGATTTAATTCTGGATCAACTGTGGCAGTGATGGCTTCGCGTAGCTCCAACAATAGACTAGTTTTTTGGCCGGGATGCGAGATGCCAGTCATTTGAGGTCAAGTAGCTGGTGAAAGAAGCGTGCTCTCTTCGAGCCTGCCAAAATTAAGTGGGCATCGATTCTATCGAGAGGGTAGCGCAATAATCGACTCCTACGTGAACTCGGGCTGGACACGAGAGTCGGTTAAAGAAATCATTTGAAATTATATGCCAATCTGTAGATAATGCCGGAAAAAAGTAAAAGCGTTGTAAGTAAATGAAAAATTATATTTTCATAATAATCTTGCCAGATATTCGTTTGCATATTGTATAGAGGTTATGATGCTATTTATGTATCTTCGGAAATAACCGTCTGAACGACGGAATCGATATATCGACGATTCGAGATGCGCCCTAAAGCCCTTTTCGTAGTATTTACCGATATAGGTATATTGTACGAAGTAGATATTCTTGCGTGTGTCTGTAGTGACGTAATGTTAGGCCCTCGATGATTTTCTTAGCGAGCAATGAATTTATCACGGATGGTAAAGCTTGCTTGATGTTCTAATTATCTTTATACAACGCAAGCATGTTTTACGCGTTTTTTCATACTTGTATTCCGTTCCCAAAATAGCCGTTTCTGCGACGGTGAAAGTCAGTCACTACTCGACTTTTAATCTAATCTTAATTTCATTTCAAAATATTAGCGTGTGCTCAGTGCTCCTTAACCTGTGATGAAATAACAGTAAAACTGTATCAAACGTTTTCTATATAGCAAAGAAAATGAATGAACTCGAGAAGAATAGTAGTGACGAATGAATTTTTCTTTAAATTAATTTCAAAACTTTTGTTACATGATAGTCGGGGGTCTCCGTTCCCCCGAACCCCTTGGCGGGGGCTTCGTCCCCTCACTTCCCCACATTATCTCAATTATTTTAATTATTTACTTTCAAATACATACTTTCATGAAAAAACTTGTAAACCATACTTTTGTTGCATAAAGTATCGTGTGTACCACGAAGGCAAGGTTTTTCACGCCTCACGTATTTGCAATAATCGCCTTCAGCTCGTGCACGCGCTTGCCTACAACTCATATTGCAAATTTACGCTCGGCATTAAAAGACCAAGTTTGCCTCCTTGATACACAATGTACTACTTTTCCCCTTGTCTTCTTTTCTCGCCTTTGGCGTTATTTCGGAAAGTGGTGCGAACCACAGACGGTAACCCTGGCCGAGTGTTTCGAGCACGCAAAAAAGATTGTATCGCTCCAGGGACGGTTGGAAGTCGTGCTGGCTTATAATTTCGCTGGATTAATAGAGGCTCCGTACGTGAAAAGGTCCTTGCTGCGGGCAATCTTTAGTTTTTCACAGAGGAGACTCAAAGGGTGGGGGGGGGGGGGGGGGGGGGGGGGGGGGGGGGGGGGGGGGGGGGGGGGGGGGGGGGGGGGGGGGGGGGGGGG
>JARQST010000428.1:907-19794 GCA_030142225.1 Pachycephus smyrnensis | reverse complement strand
TTCAGCGTGGGGTAATGAGTTACCCCATGTGGCCGCTATGTGGCCTGGCTGAGGTGTGGCCGCTAAGGGTTAAATTATTCAATTTTATTTTGTATTGATTTTTATTGTTATTGTACTTCTTATTATTATTATTTTATAATTTGAATTGTAATTATAATAATAATTTTGTTTTTTATAGGATGGTAATAAGGTTTTCTTAATTTAATATATGATTTATATGATTTCAGTACTACACCGTTTGCAAAACAATAATGAATTTATTTTTCGAATATCCCAGCAACTCTCCGTAATTGGTAAAGTTTTTATTTACACCAGAGGTATTTTTGCTCGGGATTCACTACCTTTTTTTGTTAATTTTAGATCTGGGGTCCGTTTACATAGTTGTGAAACTAGTTAGGAACGATAGAACTATTATTTTTTCCTCCGAGTAATAATACGAACAACGCACAATAAAGTTCAACGTATGACGTTGATTATCTGTGTGTATTACCTTGTAGTTACTTCATTAGAAACATTGAAATGTATATGAGACAAGGAACATAGTTTATCCAAATGAAGAGTAAGGTCTTGTATTAATTTACGATTGACACATAAATAGCATCACTTCAAGACGAGTACGACTTAAAGAAACGTGATAAAACAAAGGAAAACAGAGAACTGATACATACATCAAGCACTTATCGATACAATCACATACCGCACCTATTTACTTGAGACGAACTATCATTGTTCAGAGTGGGGGGTGGAATAAGGTAACACCGAATTGGTATGAGACCTTTAATACATCACACATACGAGTTTACTCTTCTTAGATTGAAAACACATGCTAATTAAAAAAAACGTATATCACTTAATATCATATACATTAATAATATCCGAGGTAATATTTATGCGATTAGAGAGTTATATGTAACTATGAGGTTTAACGATGACGGCGGCACTTGCCACGTCCCGTTCGATTTTCATGAAATTTGGTAGAACTTTCCAGGTATCAGTTTCAGGGGAATACACATTGACGGATGTAAGATATCTTAGACCATTGTAACCGCCTACTACGTATAGCTGCTTGCCAAGTCCCACCACAGCTACGAATAAATTCAACAACAACAAAACACTTTTGTTTGAATTTGCGAATACAACAAAAAGGTGCGCTATAAAGAAAAATATATATAAAGTTACTTACCAACGTGTTCACGGCTGTCAGGCATATTCTTAACTTTTCTCCACTTATTAATTTTCGGGTCGAAGACCTCGACGCTTTTCATAACACCACCATTGTTTTTCCCTCCAACAACATATAACATTCCATTCAAAACACCTGCACCGGCGTTTTTTCTGGGAGCTGCCAAATTCTCGACGTCTGTCCACATTCCTATTTGCGGATCGTAACACAATACGCTGGCTAGAATCTTCCTATACTTTTCTCCAAAGCCTCCAATCTAGATAAAACAACTCTGCATAATCTCTTGTAAATTCTATAATTCACGATTTATGTATTCCTATAGTAAAAGTCCTATACTCACGACGTACAACCGGCCATTCAATACGCCCACAGCAGAGTTAGAACGAGTTGTAGGCATCGGTGCTATCATGGTCCATTCGTCTGTTGTTGGATCCTAGATTTCAACCGAGCTATAAATTGTGTCTCCGCTCCAACCACCGATCTATGAAATGTTTCAAAGTGTAATACTTGTATCATTTTGTCAAAGGTGAATGCATTTTACATATAGGCGAGTAGTAAATAAATTGGAGTTTAATAACATAATATAAAACCATACAGCGTAAATGTAATTGCCCAGTGTGGCAACGGCCAAACTTCTACGCGTAACCTTCATTTGTGTGCAATCTGACCATTCATTAACACATGAGTCATAAACATTCATATTTTTTAACGGTTTTCCCGTTGAACTGCAACCTCCCACTGTATATATCTTGCCTCCAAGGACAATTATACCTGCAAATACCAAATATTCGATAGACATCGAATATACGTAGACAAGAAAATGATTAGTTTTTGAGTTATATCGATGAACTAATACAGTTCTGTTTTGGCATTACATGACATTAAGGACAAGTAGGTCAATTGAATTTCCCGACCTTAAGCATCGTGAAATTGTAACTTTCTATACCATATATAATTAAAAATAGGAATCCTACTTGTTCAACCAATTTGGGATACGAATTACGACTGAATTGCTTCTGCCATGCATGCTGAATTAGCACCGTATTCAATTACACTGGCTAATAGCAATTAATAAAATAAATAATACTAATAACCATACAGTATCATAATAATCATGAGTCTCCAACAAATTTGTGACCTCACGAATGAATGACATTCAATTAGGAGGGTAAAGTATGATTGCATTACTTCCACATTCCACTTCTAGCCGCCATGTTTAAGGAGGTTGAAGATCAACCTCCAGGGTTGAGACAGACAAAAATAGATTTGGCCATGGTACAGCTTGTTGCCGTCAATTGTTTATTAGTAAGTAACGTTAGGAATTGACGTGAAGTCCTTCGATTTTGCTAAAATTAAATTATTTTTAGGCTGATCCAGTAAAATTTCCGTATTATGTCTTAAAACAAGTTTCACGAGGAAGATAACGATAGCTTCATTGTATTTTTATAGAGCGCATTAAAATAGTTTTACACAAATAGTAATTTGATTAGTCTGACCTGCTCCAACTTTCTCAAAGTTCTTACCATCAGACACCGCATTCTTAACTCGTATCCCCAATAGGCAAATATTTCAAAGAAAAAATGTGGATTCAAGACAATAGTCGAATGAAGATGCGTACCACCATTACAAAAATCTATTGGCAATTTCGGCATTTGATACCATATGTCGTTCTGAAAGTCAAAGCACTTTACGCTCCTAGTGCCTTTTAATGATTTACCACCTATTACTATTAGCAGTTTTGGTAATTCATAGGGTTTTCTAGGTTCGAGACATGGTGTCTGACACAGAGACTTTTCTGTTTCTTCGAGTAAGTGATATTTCAAAGCTTCTATCAAGTAGTCTTTAGCTACAAAATAATATTTTATTTTATAGTCTTATAGTTTTCAGAAATGTTTAGATTTGTTGTATTATTCGCGCATTTACTCACATTGTGAATTCACTTTAACGAGCTTCTCTTCCCAGACTCTTTTCAACAGATACTTACAGGATATTAGTGGTAAACGTACTTGTTCAATTAATTGTGCAAGATATTCCTCTCTCTTCTCTCGATCATGATTGATCCAAGATATCACGCATTCAAATACAATTTCTTCAGAAGGCACTGTCAGATAGTCGTTAGAAATAAGTTTAAGTAGCTGTTGTACAGACAATGCAAGAAACTCTTCATATGCTATGATCTCTCTGCAAGAATCATCATTTCGAAGCACTTATATGTAGTTCGATTTATATACCGATCTCAATCTCTCTAAAATAGTTCCAGTTCTTACGAGAAGAAATGATTGATGTAACCATCTACTTCAGCCACAAGTTCAAGACAGTCATACTGATTAGCAAATGCTCGAATTCCCAGACAATTAGAAGGATGCAGGTGTTGCAAGAGAAAATCACGGCAAGTGTTGACGACAACCGTTAATTGTAGGAGATTCGCAGCTGCTACTAAGGGCTGTACGTTGTCTTCAGTGATATGAATTTCGGCAGAGTACATAAAATTAATCAAGATCTTCAGAATATCATGATCTATGCCATTAACCCTAATGTTCTCTCGGTATAAGGGTATATTATTAAACATAAGGTTTTCTTCGCGTTCACTAAAGTCGCTAAATACTGCGTAAAAGTAGGGGCTGCATGCGCTCAAGATCGTTTTATGAGCCGATATTTTTAAACCATCATTGGTTACCAAGTCGACGTCGCTCAGCATACGTATCCTGCGAAATTGAAGTTGTTCTCTTTAATCGTGTATGTTTAAAACGTGAAAGCTCTTGTGGATGGAATTCTATAAACTTGTTGTTTTCCATTATTGTCAGATAACATGTGTTTGATATGGTTTATGTAATAGTTTAAATAATGTACTTATTCTTTATGTGTGATAAATGAAACTCTAAATCAGTTCATCGTCAAATATAATGTTAAATTAAAGCACTATCTCGGAATAGTTTCAACCCCTCAATAGTCAACAGCTTTCTCTTAAAAAAACTTCCGCAATAGTCAACCAGGGTTCCACCTCTCTCCTGCTGTCCCCCTGACTGCATTGCAAGACCACGCCTATCAGCGCATGCGCACCTCCAAGATGTGACCACGTAACAATGCCTGACATGCGTATCCAGTAACAAAGGAGAAGGGAGGGGACGTTAACTATTGCGAGATCTGGGCTACAAGCCCATTGACCATTGAGCGGTTCGATTGTAATTTATATAGTTATATTTAATCATCTATAAAGAACTGATTCATTAACAAAAACTAAACACAAAAAGTAACTGAAGACAGTATGTTGCATGCTCAATCAACTTCTTTGTCATAACATAGTTTGTTAAGATAGATAAATATTTTCAAATCATCAAATTTATATGAAAACAGAGCAATGAAAAAGATAATTAATTAGAAATGCCATTACTTTTGCATTTTTTTCATGATATCAAATGCTGTATTAGTATGATAAATGCTTCTGTATAGTAGTACTTCCTTCCCATTCTCTCGGGATATATGTTTGTAAAAATTTTGGTCCAATGAATATTTGATGAGTGAGTGTGATTGTGGCCAACTGTAAAATGAAAACCATATAACAGATGTACCATATAGGTAAACCACATCAACTATAAAGGCTTTGAGACATTTTATACTTTAAACATTTAGCAAAAATTGTTACAAAAATTGACTAACCTATCACAAAAAAGCTCTTAATACAAAGAGTTTACACAGGCCTACTCTTAAACCCAGCAACTGTCCACAAGGATAAACTAAATTTATATCCTTAAAGTTTCCAACGGTTTGTAAACCTTTCAATCTTTCAATTCTTACATGACCCCAAAGTTGTAAAGTTTCTAGATTTTCTATTTTCTCCTTCTCTTTCATATTTTTTTTATTTCCAACTTTTCTACTTTTTTCAAATATGAGAAAGTTATGTAATTGACTCTTAAAATAACTAATTTCTATAATTTGTGTTTTGAAAGAATATTTTTCAATAGTTTCAGACGATTTAGCTATCTTATTGAGGTTTTTTTAATCAAATTATTTACTGTATAGATTTTTTAGTCCTGATAGACTGTTCTAAAAAAATGCAGACACGTTCCGACGTCAGAAATCAATTTGTTTCAGAATTAATAATTTTTCCGACATCGGTATATACATATATTGTATTTCGACTACATTCTGACATCCAGATTCAATATTCCGACACCTTTTCGATCGTTTGCTAACCCTAATGCAGTATAATGCCTTTTCGATACCGAACTATACTATACACCATTGGCGGAAAAATATTGTTTTTGAAACAAATAGACAGATTTTGGACGTTGAAAATATGTTCGACATTGACGACAAGATTCCGACAATAATTCGAAATTTATTGTCGGAATAACCTTTGTTTCCTACGTAATATGGTTAAGCCAAGTATCGGAATGGCTTATCAGGGAAAGCTATAGCTACATAATGTGTGTTACGCGTAGGATAATTACCTCCCTCTGTTGTTATCGTCGTTGCCATTGTTTTTCGTATCTTGAGCTTCATTCTGATTTGTTTCATCCATTTCTGTGCTCTGCTCTTGCACAGTGTTATCCACGTTATCTTCTAAACTGGATGGTAATGTTAATCGCATAATCAATCAGAACTTCGTCCTCAGTGTTAATTTTTTTCGGTTAGAAGTAGTAGCTATCCTATCACAGCCGTTGGATTGTTAATATGAAAAGCAAGATAAACACACGAAAATGAGAATCTCATTTTTCTGACACATACTAAAAAATATGCTGGTTTTTCTGTGACCGTTATTTAACAATGAAGAACAAGTTTAAAGTAGTAACACAGTAAGATATGTAGATATCACCTTTATGAATCTCTAACGCGCAAGAAGTAAAATAAAGCACTTCATTTGTATAAAATCTTGTATGTTTTCCTCAATTAAGAAATAATTTTGAAATTTAATTGGACTGAAGTTCATACGATATTTGTGTATACAAGCTACAGAACTAACTTTCGAGTAACACACCGGCCTGTAGAACACGTTCGAACCCCTCAATAACCAACGGACTTATAGCCGAAACCCCGCAATAGTCAACATTTCCTCCCTTCCCCTTCGTTACTGGATACTCATGTCAGGCATTGTCACGTGGTTGCATCTTGGAGGTGCGCATGCGCTGATAGGCATAGCTGGCAATGAACTAAGGGAAAAATAGCTAACTGTGATGTTAAGAATCATTTTGGTGGCACTCACTATGATTATTCGAAAACTGAAGCAGAAGTCCGAATCAAAAATTGAGATGTTAAATTTTATATATGTGACAATTTCTATGACACATGTGAAAAACAAAGGCCTTGTTTACACGGGGCGTATTATGGCTATTCGTCTCACTGCATTTTATGGGAATAAAATGAGAGGGATAATCCTTAGTACGCGTGGTGTAAACTAGGCCAAAAAGATTTGCTCAGTCTACAGATATCCATCGGTCAAATAATTCTATCAATACGTTTTATCGTCTCGTCCATTTGCGCTATCACTGCCGACTAGCGGCGACTCAAGAAGGATGGTACGAAGCCACAAAGACGACGGGAAAAAATTCATTTCTCTCAACTTGAATTTCTTTTTTTTCTCATCCACTAGATATACATAACGGTCCTGCGAGTAATTTCAGGTGCCTAAACGTGTTCTATCATATCCCGAAGAAATAGATGATAATCAGTATTGCAATCTAATTTTATTGTATATACATATATTGTATTTATGCTTGAACAGGAAATAGTACTTGCTTCTATCGCTGCTAATAATCATGTTCCCGACGAAGCCAAAGTTCACAATTGACAATAAAAAGTACATATACCGTAATTTCTACAAAAAAGATCTTTCATGTAAGCAAAAATTTGATTAAGTGCGGGATGATGTATGTGATATTCATAAAACACTTCTTGCATTAATATTCCACATTCATATGAGAGTATTAAATTTATAGAAAGAAAAGGGCCATAAACAGTTATCTTTACATCATCCGTTTTAAAATGCTATAAAAGAATTCGTTTTTACCATCTTCAAATCTTGCTTTCAATTTTATGCACAGATGTCATGTCCCTATATTTTCTCGAAGCTGAGCAGTTCGACGGTTACCCCTCCTCGAGGTGATACTCTGACACAACGTTACACGACGCACGCGCAGAGCGGCTCGACGAATGGGAATACTCGCATTATTCGGTACTACAACAGTATTGGTTGAATTCTTATCTGACACTTTCCCTCTGTTTCGAGTGGGGTAAATCGAAAAAAGGAAGAGAAAAACGAACCTTTCTGCATTCACGTTCGAAAGTATAATCGAGTCTTTTGTATTCCGTCAGTTGTTGTGTCGCACATTGGTTCATTCTGTAGAATTGTGTGAGGAACTATCGTACTTTAATCTGATTAATAAACTCGATTGTTCCGTAATTCACGGTAAAGTACAGTTTTACATATTCATTATTTTGTTTAGCTTCATTAACTGAATTACTTAGATGTGCATAAGGGACTCTCCTTGATCGTTTTAAAATTTTCGTCGTCCATTGTTGAATAACGGCTAAACAAAAATCAGTTTCATTTGTTAATCATATTTTCATTATTGAATAGTAGGAAGGATATTTTTTATTATGTGCCATGCACGTGAGAGTCTTACTTTCGTACATCTTTTTTCTTGGTTTTCTCGTTAAAAATCCAATAATTACAGTAATACAGCTACCACTAAACGAATATATAATTGAAATAGACTGATTCTTTGCCCGATAAACCATCCACTTTGAAGGACGGTGCAGTGCGAGAGTAAAACGCAAAAATGAATGAAGCAGATCAGAATGAAACTCTAAATACGAACAACAATGGCGGCAATAAAGAGAATAATGGCAGGTATGGATTGTAACAGGTAATGAATACCTATAATTATACTTTCACAGAATCTGTGTGCCATATTATGTGCAACATGATAAACCAACGAGATTAGACCATTTTATAGTCTCATCTACTTATGACTAATAGTGTAAAAGAATTCACTAAATATGGGATTGGTAGGATGGTTGGAAACATAGCTACATTGTGCAACTCTGTAAGCTGCTATTTACAGTGTCATGGAAAAGCAATCAGGGGTATGATCAAATAAAAATAAAATCCAATAAAAATATTTAAAATTATTAAGCAAACACTTGCTCAGAGGATGAGTTGTATCAATTAGTCACTACAAGTGATTATTTATATTGATAGATCAAGTAACATTATCATTTCAATATTCAAAGAAAGAACAAGAAACTTTAATATGAGGTTTAGAAACTTCATAAGTTCTTTGAATACCTTCAGAGAATTAAAAGGATATATAAAGGATTAAAAAAATATTTCAATATTGAAATTGCATAAGCAGGATTTTTTATATTGGAAATTCTCATTGGGCTCGGTAGTAATACTGTTGTAACTCTAAACCAAATTTTTTTCTTTTCAATGTAAACTGGTTCTCCAGTTGCCTAATTGTTGAAAAAAACTTCAAATATGCAATTGTCAAGAAAAAAGTATGGTCACTTCAAGTGGCATTGCTTTTTGAAAGTTTTTTTTCTTAACAGGATAAAGACTTCTAGAACTTTATGAAGTTCAATAATATTAATTATCCATAGTTTTTAATTAAACCAATTCATAAATTATTTTGGCGTTTTAAATATGATAGTCTGCATGAGATTAAAGTTTTTATGTTTAAAATATGACAGTATTTTGTTTAACATAAAAATGAATGTATGAAGTGCTTTTGTGTTTGATATGTTTTGCATATCATCAGTTATGGTTTTAATTTTACAGTTGGCCACAGTTGCATGCACTTGTAAAGCATTCTTTGGATCCAAGTTTTCACAAACACATATCCAGAGAAAATGGAAAGGAAATAGCAGTATATAGGAGCAGTCATCATGTTAATAGGGCTTTTGATATCATGAATGAAATGCAAAAGTAATGCCAAATCTTATCAATTTTTATTTTTATTGCACTTTTTTTACAGAAGTCTTATGGTTTGGAATTTATCTTAACATTTATTTTTAAGTTATGTTATAGCTAAGGCACTAATCGAGTTTGCAACTCCTTCTTTTTTCTTTAAACACTTCCTATGTCATTAGATATTGTTATTGAATCAATTCCTTATAGAGAATTAAATATAAAAAATTAATATTTTAATTCAACTTTATAATTAATCATGAATTGACTTCTACTTATAACACATGGAGAAATATTTTATCACCTTTAAGTTATCAAGTTTAAAGACTTTCTCATCAAGAGCTCTTATGTTGAAAATAATACAGATTTAAGAGAATAACTATAATTCCACAGGATAAATATGCTGAGTGACGTAACCCTGGTGACTAATGATGGTTCGCAAGTGTCGGCTCATAAGATGATTTTAAGTTCATGCAGCCCTTACTTTTTCGCAATGTTTGGAAACTTTGGTGAACGTGAAAAGGACCATGTCCTGATGAATGGCATAGATCACGCTATTTTGAAGCTTCTGGTTAATTTTATGTACTCCACTGAAATTCACATAACCGAATGCAACGTACAGTCTTTATTAGCAGCTGCGAATCTCTTACAATTAACGGTTGTCGTCAATGCTTGTGGTGACTTTCTCATAAGACAACTGCATCCTTCCAACTGTCTTGGAATTCGAGCATTTGCTAATCAATATGACTGTCTTGACCTTTTGGCTCAAACGGATGGTTACATAGAGCATTACTTGCCGTAAGGAATGGACCTATTAAAAGATATGAAATCGGCATATAAATCGATCTATAAGTGTCTCAAAATGATAATTCTTGCAGGGAAATCATAAAATGTGATGAGTTCTTTGCATTATCTGTACAACAGTTAGTGAACCTTATTTCTAACGACCGTCTGGCAGTGCCTTCTGAAGAAATCGTATTCGAATGTGTGATGTCATGGATTAATCATAATCCAGAGAAGAGAAAGGATTACCTTGCAAAATTAATTGAACATGTACGTCTACCGCTGTTAACCCAAAAATATCTATTGGGAACAGTCTGGGAAGAGAAGCTGGTCAAAGAGAATTCACAGTGTCAGTAAATTTGCGAATAACGGTAACTAAATCTTTAGTTTGAAAAATGGTGAAATATAAAATAAAATGTTATTTTATAGCTAAGGATTACTTGATAGAAGCTCTGAAATATCACTTACTCAATGCAAGAGAAGAGTCTTCGTTTGAGACCCCAAGAACCAAACCTAGAGAACCACGTGAATTACCAACATTGTTAGTAGTAGTAGGTGGTAAATCATTAGAAGCTACTAGAAGCGTAGAGTGCTTCGACTTTAGGACAAACAGGTGGTACTCATTGTCAGATTTGCCAACAGATTGCTGCGGCGGTGGTGCGTATCTTCATTTTCTAATTTCCTGCGCAGAACAAATATATGTTATATTCTAGAACCTCGATTAACTGGGTGCGGGTTATCCGTGCGGCGGATTAACCGTGCTCGCCAGGGTATGAGTTGGTATGCTTACCTCGCCTCACTCTGCGCGTCTTACAAAGCGTGCGGCAGGTGCAAGGCTAGTTAGAAGTTGTCAGATAATGCAAATCGGGGAACAACGGGTGTTAAGATTCACTAGTTTATATACATACATATATCATTAAAACCCAGTTTTACCGTTTAAGTTTAAACGCGAGCTTAGCTAATCTCATTCTCATAAGTGGTTTATGCCATTGGAGCTAATCAATCATAAGCATTAAGTCATTGGATTTAAATAAACTTACGCTTAACCCTTTCGCTTCGGCAGTCCAGTCCGTCTAAGTACTATAACTGTACAAAAACGCACACCATAAGTACGTACAGTGATATTACTTTGATGGATTTTGCTGCCAAATCGAAAGCATTAATAATCCAATTTGTCAATAAAATCAACAGAAAATGTTTTGTGATAGCGAAAAAGTGAATTATTAACTACAGATGACGTTTGTATATCCACCATTTAGATGCCAGATATACGAGACAACGTCCAAAGATTTGTAGAGAGGGCGCCGCCTAAAAGCGGCGCTCGTACCCACAGGTCATTTTGTGTGCGCCGCTTATAAGCGGCGCCCGAAGCGAAAGGGTTAAACGATAAAATCGGGCCTCAGTCAACGCTAAAGTTCATCTAATTAGAAAATGCAGTTTAATTGATTTTATTATGCAGATATCAAATTAATTTTCGATTAATTTAATACGGAATGGCTAGTCGCCCTTTTATAATATTTGGCTTGTAGTATAGATTTATCTTTTTTATTTTTTACGAGTATCACTCGTAGACTTGACTTCTAATATATTTTCTTGCTTTTAAAATAAAAGAATATAGGCAACAAAATAGGGGGGCGGTCGGCTTTCTCCTACATCCTCTTTTGTTGCTCTTTATGTGTTATGCCAAGATACAACTTCTATAAGTGCATTGATATTATTAAAAGCGAAGCATTTGCATTCTATCCATGTATAATCAGTATTTATCGAATATTCGGAATTTCCAGGCCCTTGAAGGGAATATATGCAGTGAGAGCTTGTAGTTCAACTGGAAGACCGTTGAAAAACATGAATGTCATGTGCCATGCCAAAATCCAACCTCCCCATTAATGCCTCAATATAGCTAAAAAAAGAGTATCTATAATTGGTGTCTATCGAATTCTCGTTTCTTGCAGGAATAACCCTCCTTGAAGGTAAAATATATGCAGTTGGAGGTAGTAGCTCAAGTGGAACACCGCTAGGAAACATGAATGTTTATGACCCAGCTACCGACCAATGGTCAGCTTGTACAGAAATGAAGGTTAAGCGTATTAATCTGGGCGTTGCTACGCTTGATAATATCATTTACGCTGTACGGTTTTTAATTTATTTCTAACTTTCATATGCCAAAATTTATTGAAATCTCCGAAAATTATAAACTACATATTAAAATATTCTACAGATTGGTGGTTGGAGCGAAGAGATGATATATAGCTCATGTGAAGCATATGATCCAGAAACACAAAAGTGGACTATGGTAACACCAATGCCCACACCTCGTAGCGACTTCGCAGTAGGCGTACTGTACGGCAAGTTATACGTTGTGAGTACAGACCATTTTCTACAATTATATAAATACAGAGTTAAAATAGATGAGTTACAAGAGATCATGAGAGGTTGCTTTATATAGGCTGGAGGCTATGGACAAATACATAGGCAGATTGTAAACGACGTATTGTATTACGATTCAGAAACTGGAGAGTGGAATGCCGTGGAGAGTTTGATAACTCCTAGGCGAAATGCTGGTGCCGGTATTTTAAATGGGATTTTGTATGTTGTCGGAGGGCAAAGCAATGGAGATACTTTGAAAAGTGTTGAAGCCTTTGACCCAAAAACTAACAAGTGGACACAAGTTAAGGATATGCCTGAGGGTCGCAAGTATGTCGGTAGGTAATTCTATTTATTTTCTTGTTTATAGCCCATGTTCTTATGGTATTTATGAATGTATTTGTTCCATTTATTCGTAGGTGTGGCGGGATTTGGCAAGCACCTCTATGTAATTGGAGGTAAAGATGGTA
The DNA here is from genome assembly GCA_030142225.1 of Pachycephus smyrnensis. Lineage (NCBI taxonomy): Eukaryota > Metazoa > Arthropoda > Insecta > Hymenoptera > Cephidae > Pachycephus > Pachycephus smyrnensis. The sequence goes on along the minus strand of JARQST010000428.1, from coordinate 7,085 downwards.
CAAAACATTTTACGTCTGTCAATGTCTACTACCCTGAAAGCGACATCTGGGAAGTTTTACCAAGTTCTATGAGCATCGAACGAGGTCCGGCGGGTGTTGCCATAATCAATAAACCTCATAACTACGTTTAAAACTCTTCCTAATCATAGATAGATAGCTTAGAAGTGTATAAATTTATACGATATAAAGTGACATATACATATATTTTAGTTATGTTATGGTTTAGTCTAAAAAGAGTGAAATCGTATGTGATAAATCGTAGGTGTTATATAGGTATATTCGTTTTAGTTATATCATTTTTTATTTCTTAAAAAAAGCGGCTGAGAAAGAAAGAATGAAAATAAAAGTGTAAATGCATACGTGCATTATGTATCACATCCAAAAAGAGAGATCCTGTATGGCAATGAGTTAGGTTGTATGAATAAGCGTTTCAAGATGCGGTTATCGTAAGACGTGAATTTTAAAAGAATATGTAACTTCTACTTATAATTTTCCAAAAGATATATAGCTGTGTGCCAAATAATATTTATTCTTCGTGTGCTGTTTGTTACATTTAATGATTAAATAAGGTTATAATTTTGTCGTACTTGTGTACTGTATAACTAATCAGTTACTTGTATTTTATTCCAGTTACTCAACAATCAAAATATCTCTGAGGTTTTTTTTATTGTCTGTAAAACAAAATTTCAAGAATAAGCTTGTTCATGTTGAAACGAGAGCATACTATCAATTTTAGCAAATGTAAATCACGTTAACAAACAAGTATACAACTAGCTGACAAACAATTGAAAAAGAAAATATAAAATAAAATTTGACTTGATCATATTTTTAAAAATAAAATTAGAATAACAGAAATATACAGTTAATCACGGCCTTCCTTATTCCTGAACAATAACATATATCCTAGCGCCAGGTTTGAACTATCTCTGCTCTGAAGTTCTGTTCAGTATCTGTGATAACGACTGTTGGCGTAGATTGCAACACATTGTGTGCTAAATTAATGTAGCACACCTAATTTCTGTTGAAAAGATGGTTATGTTGAGTGCAGAGTTTTAAGTGCCATATCTATTAAGTGACGATAGAAAACGATTTATCTCGTGGGCTACCACTTTGCTAACGATTGTTTTTACGAGTCAAAAACTAACCGTGTGTCTCTGGGAGTAGAAAAAATGCATTCCTAGAGCTGGTTGACATGCGAAAGAAAGTTTGTGGCATGCCCTAGCCATTCTCGATTAGCACTATACATACATGCTTATTGGTTCAGCTCTGCATAAAATCCTGATCAAATAATTTAATACTTCCATGTGGATGTACATTGCTTATAGAGGCTTATAATCAGGCTTACAATGAAATAACATTACAAGTAGACCTTTTAAATTAGGTATAAATTGCTTATCTCAGGACAGGAGAATGTATGTACAGTGAGCGTGGAACCTGGATTACGGCAGATCATTCTATACGATATATGGTGTGTTAATTAGGGAGTTATTGCATGAATAACTACAGGTACAGTTCGTAATTTGTATAAAGTATCGACAATTTCTTGTACTTTCTCATATTCAAATTTCTTTTGAGCATACAATCTTTAACCTTCCAGTAGTCACGTCACAGCTCACGGTCCGCACGAATCATTTTTCTTTCATTGTCGACGATACTTTATAATTGTATGACTCCTTTTCAGCAGCTAATATATTTTATTATATTTATTATGTTCTATAAGTATTATATTTTTATTATATACAAAAGTTTATAAATAATTTCGCGTTAAGAACCCTTAAAGAATCTCATAAACTCAATTATAAGAATGCGGATTGGCAGTCCGCGCGCGACCAACACGCTCAGACATTGCGCGACTACTAAAGGGTTAATAATAATGCAGTTTTGTTTCATAACTTATTCCCTTTGCAGAAACTGCTACCGAATACATATGTAAATGTTACTGTTGGTTACTCAAAAATTTACGATTAATCATCATTTTAGTGCGTGTGTTTAGCAAAAACAGCGCTGAGGGAGCAAATACGTTTGATTGGTCAAATTTTCCAACTGTTGCACAATTTATGATCAACTGACCAGTCATATGATCTCGCTCCCTTAGCGCTGTTTCTGCTGAACACAACTGTACTTTACAGTATCACTTATGATGCGTTTACAGCATGGTTGACTAGTCGTAACGTATTGGTCGTCGTAATAGTCGTCACGACATTGGTGGCGCAAATCGCCAAAGTAATTGGCTTTTCAGAAACAGTCGGGAGTTAAAAAACGACGATCGACGTAAGCTTTACGGACGTCATGATTCTTGCAATCGTTTTTGAAAATGTACTGTGAAGTCATTCATGAAAAGTGTGTGATGAGTGTTTGTGATATTGCAGTACCTATTCTTCCGTAGGATACTGCGAAATGACAAAGGTTTTGAGTGTTTATATACTGTCATCAGAATGATTAAAAAGAAAAAAAAGTACGTTTTCGTAATAAACAGATCTAGCAAAAATATCGTACGTAGAGGTCACAGAAATCATTTGAGTAACGTTTCAACGAAAAGTCCAGGTTTTAGACTAAACGCGTTAGTGAATGCTGGTACTTCGGCCATGGACATGGAGACTGTAGGCACAAAAAGATAAAAAAGGATGATGAAGAGGTGGATGAAGATTGTGGACGTCCGCGAACAACATGGTCGCCTCAATTTGAGCAATGGATACAACAATAGAGTGCTGCAGAAGGTCCAAGCCGCAATGTACGTACTTTTCTACAGCTGCACGAAATTTTGGAGGAATCTGTCGATAAAATACTGTGTGCTAATTATTTCTAAACGTCCATTTAAAGATAGGTTCAATTTGGTGCTTCAGGTTTATTCAGTACGACTGGACTTCTGTTAATTTCTACTATACGTCAGCATGCAATTTATACAGCTTGTTCAACTACTGTAGCGAGCGGTCGGTGATGTCGTGAATTATTAGGCAATGGGGAAACATTTTCAATGGTCATACAACTACATGTGGTCTTAGTAAAATCCACATGCATATGTATGGAAATTCCAGACACGGTGGAATTGAATGTATGGGCTACAATTTTGTAAATACAATTGTACTGTACATTAAAGAATTATGCAAATATTTGTTATTATAATTGTGACAGGAAAATTATATTCCTTTGAATCTCGGGAAAATTGGCTCTCTGCAACGTCAGCCGCACGATCGAACTATTACCTATTGTCGGTAACTTGCGACGCTTCCTCAGTGTTTTAAACTTCTACAGATGTTTCATAAGAAATGCTGCGGAGGCGCATGCCCAACTCAACGGATACCTGGTAGGAGCTAAGAAAAAGTATACGAGGCCAATCGAAAGGAATCCCGACACCGAGCAAGCATTCGAATGCTGCAAAAAACAATTAGCCAACGCCTCATTACTAGCACATCCTGTAGAAAACGCTCTTCTAGCTTTACATTCGGACGCGTCTGACACAGCCATGGGAGCTGTCCTGGAACAGTTAGTGGATGACAAATGGGAACCTCTCGGATTCTACTCAAAGAAGTTTTCTAGTGCTCAACGAAACTATAGCACCTACGACCGAGAGCTGCAAGCCACATACTCCGGACTCAAATTCTTTCGCTTTATGGTTGAAGGAAGAAACCTAGCCATAAAGACGGATCATAAGCTACTCACCTATGCGTTCAAGCAGAAATCGGACAAAGCTTCACCACGGCAGCTACGTCAATTAGACTACATAGATCAATTCACTACGCACATGGTCCATGTTTCAGGAACAGATAACATCGTGGCCGATGCACTATCACGAGTCTATGAAGTCAACATGCCGACCATCGTCTCCACGGAGGACATCGCAGCCGCACAAGCCACGGATCCTGAGCTTCGAGAGCTGCTACAATCGGATTCGTCATTGCAACTGCGCAAATTACGAGTCGATGATACAGATACCGTAATATTCTGCGACGTCTCTACGCAAGAAATTCGACCATACATTCCACTCCCACTGAGAAAGCAGATCTTCAATGCTACGCACGAATTGTCACACCCCAGTGGTCGAGTAACGAAGACTCTCATTCAAAGAAAATTTGTATGGTCTTCAATCAACAAGGACATTATGGAATGGGCGAGGACATGCATCGCGTGCCAGCGCAGCAAAATAACACGGCACAATCGCCAGATTCCAGAACACATCCCGGTTCTGGACAAACGATTCAGCCATGTGCATTTGGACATCGTGGGACTACTGCCGATCGTAAAAGGGTACAGATACGTCCTAACCATGATTGATCGATACACAAGTTGGCAAGAAGCAGTGCCCATAGCGGACATGACCAGCGAAACAGTAGTAAACGCTTTTTACAACACTTGGGTAGCGCGTTTCGGCGCACCAACAACCGTCACCACCAACAGAGGATCTCAATTCGAGTCAACCTTCTTCAACGCAGTCACCAACCTCATCGGCGCCAAAAGGGTGCGAACAACGGCGTACCCCCCAGCGTCAAACGGCATGATTGAGAGATGGTATCGATCGCTAAAATCCGCGATCATGTGCCACGAAGATGACTCCTGGATCGACGTTTTGCCCATGGTCCTGCTAGGCTTGAGAACGAGTATCAAAGAGGACATAAAAACATCCGCAGCAGAACTGGTGTATGGAACATACTTACGGTTACTTGGAGAACTAGTCATGGATTCAGCACCGATGGAGGGACAGGAGGTCTACAGTCAAAGACTCCGATCCCGGGTGCGAAGCATTCGCCCGTTCCCAACCGCTCATCACTCGAGAAGAAAAACGTTCATCCTCAAGCACCTGTCCACATGCAGCCACGTACTCCTACGGATGGACCACGTGAAGAAACCACTCGAGCAACCTTATGAGGTACCATTCGAGGTAGCGGAAAGAATCTCAGACACCGTGTTTGTCATCATCATTAATGGAGAGAGGCAAACGGTCTCGACTAACAGGCTAAAACCAGCATTCCTCGAGACACCACCGCCAGGGCAGAATGAAGCTCAGTCGAGCACCCCGGGAAGTCAACAGCAAGCTCAACCAAGCACCCCTGCGGAACAGACGGAGCACAGTTCTTAAAGAATTCCAACAACGGGAACGAGCTCACCGCGGACACCTGCGGGACCCACACCTTTTGTTTGTCCACAGACTCCTCCAGCGCTGACAAGACGTCCTGCCAACCCAAGGACGTACTCTAAGGTCTATTTCGCGACTTTGGTCAAGCGCTAGGAAGGGGGTAGCTGTAGAGAACCTATCGCCTTCGGTTCCGCAAGAGCTAACGGAACAGCCAATGACAACCGGCCCGGACAACAGCCAATCAGCGCGGTGCCGGTAAACCTTTCAAACGCTACGGCAAGGCGTAAGGGTTCTAAAAACAACGTTTACTAGATAGTTAGTCGTTAATTAGTCTCGGAGTAGCGGACGCGTTCAAACTACGCCATGAGTTATGTGAAATGTCGGCTGTAAAGACGTATTTGGGATTTGCAGGAGAATTTCCTGTCAGGATGTCAACCAAGCAGCCAGTCGGCTGCTTAAAAACTACGCCATATTTACTGCTGTGATACTACAAGTTAATAAAATATTTTATGTTGTGTTCCTTTGTACTTTAAAACGCGTGCAATTATTTATACGTAGGTTGTACCATGAGTTAGGACTTATATCCCCCACATTTACCTACAAGATCCCACGTGGGGGCAGTGTTGCCAGGTGGTGGGATTTTTCTTGAGCGTGCGCAGTTACTTGTCCTACGCGAAGGATTTTTCGAAGTACGTAATGCGCATGTGCGTCAAGGTGTGGGGCACAGTTACTAGGAGCAGGACTCCTGAGTACTCCGCTGGCTAGCGTACAGTTAAGGTATATTTTGTAGAGAGATAATCACTCGCCTATCGTGAAGATCAATCTTGTAAAGAATAATACCCTGCGATCTTGTTATTCGTAATCAATACATCAAACAAAAAACAATAAGCCCAGCGAAGAGAGATCGAACGACACTTCACATTTTACTGTCAGATGTGGATTGTCTGATACTATTGCGACCTTAATTGAGAGACAACGACCGAATTAATTATATTGACGTCTCGAACGCTACTCTCTCGATCTCTATTGTAAGGCAAGGAACAATACTCTCATTGTAAGTACAATAAATTGTCAACTATTCTTGGAATTCCTTGCTCTTTATTTGAA